>SNQJ01S0066989.1:53729-73663 GCA_010110895.2 Picea sitchensis | reverse complement strand
CACTTTATTTTTTGATGAAACTATAGATGTAGATATAGTCGGATATGGAGATTCCAAATATATAATTTTTTTAAAAACTTAATATTGTTTACTATTTTTAATCTATTTTGTCTTTGCACATATCAAAATCCTAGAATAGATACCTCTCTTATTTATTCTATATTTTTTTGTAATCTTAACCATTTCTTGAATGAGTTATATGTGGCACTAGAGGAGATCGATATTTACGATCTAAAAAAAAATAAAAAATGATCATGTTATGACCCTTTTAGCTTGCACGAACAAAGGACATTGTAATTTCAGGGATATGTTGACTTTGATAATTTAAAAAAATATATATATAATTAATATTATAAATTTCCAAAAAATACACTTCACAACAAAAACAGGTTCTCTACAAGCATACAAGTTTATGGAACAAAATTTCATCATTAAGGTACTCAACACTTGCATGAACAAAAACATAGACCTTATATTTTGTTGGAAAAATAAGATACCATTGTTAGAAAAAAATAAATTTGACATAGTTATTCATAATTTTTATAAATAAAAGTTGTATATTCAGAAATATAATTCAATTTTCTATGTGTTATGTTCTTACACCATATTCAAATCATTGTAAAAGTACCTTGAATAATCCCTCCAAGTTAACATATTGTTGTTTTTCTAGGTTTGCATTGCCACTAACGTGTCATGAGAGACCACCATTAGCTTGCACTCACCCCGTAGCTCTCACTTGGATTGATCATTTTGTGTGTATGTTTATATAGAATTAGCTATATGTAATTGGTCTCTCTCTACTCTTTCAATTGGTATCATAGCTCATGACATATAGATCCAGGAAGTGCACGGTATGATTTTCGTAGACAAAAGAGAGACGCACGGATTGTTGCAGATGATCGAATATCATCACCATTTCAGTTACTGACTTTAGAGCCTTACTGCAGCAACATGATAATATGAGGAGGCCAAATTTAGGGGATTTTTCAGTTAAGGTGTGGAATTTTTTTTCATCGAGTCGTGCTTTCTAAGAAAAGTCCTCTTCTTTCTATTACACAGAGGTTTTAATTGAGGCCAAAACAAGGGGAATTTAAATAGGTCGTTTAGTGCTTTCCATCTCCAAATTTGTGGATTCAAAGAGTGGAAAGGGCATAAACCTATAGACTGATGTTGTGAACACAAACTTGAAGTAGTGCAGAGCAACAAATTATGATATTGGATCCAAGGTGAAACTTTGCACCACCTCAGTCCATGGTTGTGTCTATCGACAAATTTGTTGAAAGGGTTAATTTAGGCATGGAGAAATAAATCCCATTGATGCAAAATCGTTGGTTGATTTACTCCAGAACTGACCACTCTCTTGTACAAGAAATCTATGTAAGTTTCCCATGATGATCATGCACTTGTTGGTTTCCCAACACATTGTCGAGGTGTAACATCCCCAACCACCCAAGATGGGCCATGCTACTCCATAAAACACTTTGAAAAAGTTCGGATACCACTTTTTAATGTACCTTGTCACTCCAGGATGGGCCACGTCACACAACCTCAACTTCATGACCACTAAGTCAACCAAATTGAAAGATTCATAGCATACGACTGACCAATGTTACTCTAGAAGTACAATGCATAGAATCTACTTTAAACATAATCCGTGCAGTATCTCTTGAAGTAAGGCACTCAACCTGAACTTGAGTCACACCACACAACTTATAACAACAAAAACAACATTGTCTTTTTAATACAAACTTAAGTAGTGGAAATAACTCAAAATTGCTTGCATCAATTGTAGGCACTAGCATTTAGATCACATAGCGCAATTGCATGCACAAGCATTTAGGCATCATGAATCAACTCATGTTTCACTATGCGCGAAATCTAATTCTTTGTTCGCATACACAAATTCCAACCTCTTGGTGTACATAGACTACCTTCCTGCGCACTCGGACACTCAATCCTCTTCTTGTGGACTCATAACCATAATTACAAGGATAACTTAACAAGCAAGACTAACCAGATTGGTCATATCTAAGCACAACTACAAATACAAGTTATAAGCATAATTTAACAGAATCACAACAAATACTTATATGCAACAACATACAAGAATTAACCCATATACAACATACACAATATGCATGTAGTAAACAAGATAATCACATAAAGAACACTTATCTTTTATAAAATTCACCAACTTCAGCCTTGACTTAGACGTTCCTTCTAGCCATAAAAAATTTTGTTCATAAGCTTTCACCAACAAGTCACCCACGAGCTTAGGCTCAACTACAACAGGGAAAAATACTTCTAGTGACTCACTAAGGTCTAAATATCAATAAAATTGCTCATTCCTAGATACCCATTATTAAAACTAGTCCACATTCCCTCATTCCACGCACACCTATCACAACCAAGGAAGTGTGCCCCTTCTCTTCTCAACAATCCTTTGGTTGCCCCACTTCCCTTCCCAGGGTTACCAGTAACAAGATAAACATGAAGTCTTTGAGGCCTATGACTAATTCTCAATGCACCAGGGAACAACTCTCAGCAAAACTATCTCCTGGAGAGTATGCCCATGGGTATGAACACCACTCCACAACAACCAATCTCTCACCTAGAGATACTGCTCATGGTTTGTCAACCCGAGTCTTCGAAAATATATTTGATTATAGCACCACAAATCTTGAAAATATTTTTTGTGTAGATAAGGTAATAATTAGATTTTCCATATAGTCTGGCCCCCTTCTTCCCATGAGATCTTGTAACATGTATAATAATTCTATCATTCCCTCTGAATAATAATCCGCATAATGGTTAATGGAATAATAATTCCAAAAACACACTAAGGCCAACAATATATATTGCATTCCTTCCACTTGACACTTGTCACCTTTTAGAAGTATATTTAATCCACTTGGTGACTCATTCCCTACCCTCATGAACTTAGGATAAAAACATATCCACTTTACCCTTTCTGGAAATATTATTAAAATTTATTTCATGCTTTTCCCTTTTTCGGTGGAGTAGGCCTCCCATCTCTTTTCGTCTAAGTCAATCTGTGTGCAACGATGTAATATTATATTAATAATCATGATTATATTTACATGGATAGGAACGTTGTCCCATATTCATCCAGGCTCATCAAACTTATAATCACACATGCTCTCTGGCCTCAAAACACACACACACACACACACACACATATATATATATATACAACTCAACATTGCACACTTCCATGTCATTATCACGCACATACCCAAGTAGGAACAACATAGTGCAATGTGCACACTTACCTAGGTTCACGCAACACACAAAACACATGCACCCTACTTTTATAACAATTTTCCATGCACTTGTCCAAATGTGTGCAACACCCAAAAATCTAGGTGCCAATGGATCACCAGCCTAAATGTTCCTTACATTTACTCTTGGTACCATTCGGATCACAAACCTATATGTACAATTACAAAGGGTTCTGGATCAGGGGAATTAAAATCCCCTCCCCTATATTTATGCACTATCCTCAGTGCATCTTATACACATGTACATACAAAATTGTCAATCATCATCCAAAAAGATGAGGATATTCTGTTCGCATAGAATCCTCACACTCCTAGGTTGCATCCTTAGGACTGTACCAGGTCCGTTGGACCTTTACAAGATCCATGACTTGATTATGGATCTTCTTGGTTTTCTGATCCAATATAAAAATCGATTGCACATGAAATATTCCTTCTGGCTCCACTTGAATCACATTCCAATCAATGACATGATTAGGATCATGTACATACTTCTTAAGTAATGACACATGGAAAACATCATGAATGCATAAGGACACGTGTAATGTAAGCATATATGCAATAGGAACAATCATTTCAAGGATTTTAAATGGTCCACAATAGTGCGAACTGCTAGCTTAGAACACTTTCCCAACTTTAGGGAATTACACCTTGTCTTCACTTTCAGAAACACATGATCACCCACTCCAAATTATATATGGGTTATACCTTTATTTGTGCATATTTTCTTCATGTCTTGGGAAGCCTTTAAATTCTTCCTAATATTTACCATCTTCTCCTCCATTTCCCAGAGAAAATATGGCCCAACTACAACGTGGTCTACTGGTTTGTGCCAACTCACTAATGTGTTGCACTTTCTACCATAAAGTGCTTCAAATGGAGTCATCTTTAAAGATGATTGATACCCATTGTTGTAAGAAAAATCTACCAAATGAAGGTAGTCTTCCCATTTTGATGGATTATCTATCATATACATCCTAAGCGTATATTCAATCACTCGATTTACCATCTTGGTTTGACCATTCGACTCAGGGTGATATGTTCTGCTGAAATTCCAACTTGTTACAAATCCCTTGAATAACCTTTCCAAAATTTCAAGGTGAACGCAGAATATATATCAGACACAATTGTCTTAGGAATACCATGCAACTTAGAAACTTCACATATGTATATCTCATCAATGTTTGTTTCCTTGTGCGTTGACTTCACTGGAATAAAATGGGAAACTTTAGTAAGATTTTCCACCATCACCATAATAGAATCATGCTTCTTAGCATTGCTAGGAAAATTAGTTATGAAGTCCATGGTCACAACTTACCACTTCCATTTAGGAATGGGAAAAGGTTGCATAAAACCAAGTGGATGCATGTGCTCATCCTTGACCTTCTAACATTCGATACATCTCACAATAAAATCTGCAACTTTCTTTTTCATACCTGGACAAAATCATTTCTTATTGAATACAACAATTGTCTTCAGATAACCTAGATGTTCAACATAAGGAACCTTATTCATTTCAGAAAAAAATATGCTCTTCAACTCTTGGTCATTCAACACATAGACTCTGCATTTATACAAGAGGACCCCATCCTTTCTTAACTAGTAATATTCAAACTTTGGCTACAACATACCTTTCTGAAAAATTCACACTTATATCCATATAGTATAGATATGATTTGAAAACTTATAAAATTCTCACACAAATCTATCTAGTACATGCTAATGGTTGTAGCATACATTTCATAAATCCTCCCACTGAATGCATTAGCCACCTTGTTCTCTTTTCCTCTGATATGCTTTATGTAAGATTCATAATCACTGAGGAAATATAAACAACTACTTTGTATGGCGTTCAAACTTGGTTGTACAAACAAATACTTCAGAGCGCAATGGTTTATTCTCATCTCAATCTCTTACCCATGAGATAATGTCGCCACATATTCAAAGCATGCACTATAGGTTCCAATTCTAAGTCATGCATAGTGTTGAGACATAAGTCTTCACCCCTGCCTCTCTTCTCTCATTACCCTATACCTCCATCAAATATCATTCCTTTTTTGATTGGTTAAGTTGGTTCCCCATTACTAAATGACTCATTTTTTTTGTCCCCTATCGGTCTTTACCTTCTTTTCATCATTGCATTGCTTTATTGAAAGTTGATTACATGTTATGGTTTGAGTTTGAAACATATGTCATCATGTTTACCATTGATTGAGCGTGCAACAGGTCAACCAAGTCCTTTGTATGCACAAGAAACATCCAAAAATAAAGACGCAACAATCTAGAGCAGTGGATTTCGGGCTTAGGTTGTGAGTAACAGACAGATTAAAATTTTTGACAGTCGATATCTAAAATCCAATTAAGATCAACGACTCTTGTGCATTTGTAGTTTCAAAACCATGAAAGATTTTAACCACAAAGCAATTTTAAGTTTCATATTGAATAAAGACAAACATCTTATGGCACCGTTGCCGAGAAACGAAGTAACAAAGAAATATTTCCCTGGGAGAACGACAATGATCAGATCTGATCTTTGATGGTGAACAAAGACTAGACACATTCAGACTACAGATCATTCACTTGGAGACTCCATGGTTAAAGGATCTAGTTGCGACTCCACAGTTTCAATATGTCAGATACTCGGATGAAAGCCATTTTGGCTCAGAGGTATGCAATTTTTTATTTCTCTAATGTATCGGGCTTTCTAAATCCTATGCCTAGTAAATATGAATGGGAAAGTTGTCTTCCGAGGTTTAAAGGAGAAGATTGGGAAATCCTTGTTGAACATCTATTGGATTTTCATGAGTATGTGCATAATATGGGCATTGTGCATGAGGATGTGTTGTTACATATGTCCATGTATTCATTTTAAGGGAAAGCTCGAGAATGGTGTCGATCATTTCTTCCCTCTAGTATCTCCTCATTAAAATAATTCCATGATGCTTTCCATTCTTATTGTAAGGGGATTTTCCCCGTTGAATCTCTTAATGCAACATGTTGTGTAGAATTTAAATTATTACATCATTTCTCTAACCATGAAGTTTATAATGCTAGTGTTGATCTGATGCATGAGGGAACATTGGTTCAAAATAATGATTATATTGATCATATGGTTCGTGATAGTGGGATTAATGAAATTAATCTTTTTCCTTCTAATTTGCATGATACTCTTGATATTTTTGTTCAAGATGATAATCAACAACTGCAAGTTCTATTTGTTGCTCAAAACATTTATGAAGAAAGTGATGAAGGTTGTCGAACATATTATGAGGAAACAATTTTTTCAGAATTGATTGAAGAGATATCTTCTATAAAATCTAGGATTGATTATGGACGAAATAAGGAATTACTCGTGCATCATCATACTCTTGAGAAGTTTTCTACTTTGTGTTACAGTGAAACAAATAATAAACCTTTGAAGGAAAATGGAGAGATTGTATTAAATCATTCTTTGCAAGTTGCACAAAATTGTGATGCACCTATTTACAATGAATATTATGACTTTGATGATGATTTACACAAGAAACAAGTAGTATTTTCCTCTTCTGAAAATT
Organism: Picea sitchensis; assembly: GCA_010110895.2. NCBI lineage: Eukaryota > Viridiplantae > Streptophyta > Pinopsida > Pinales > Pinaceae > Picea > Picea sitchensis. The sequence continues at coordinate 66,810 of SNQJ01S0066989.1, read as the reverse complement.
CTGATAAGCCTGGTTATGGTGAAGATATTCTTACTCTGCAAGACCATTTTTCTTCTCAGCCATTTTTTGTTACAAAGTCTCATACAAAAATTATTATTTGAAAGGAAACTGAGCAGGCCTTTTCCTTTAATTATCCTCCATTGTTTTATGATTACGAGGAAAGTAATGTTGAAGGTCACGAACAAGTTTTTCTCCTTTCTTCTAGAATTGTTGAGTAGGGAGTTGAAGAGTGTGATGTTTAGTAGGTATCAATTGTTGTAGCAGAAAATGAAGAGGAGCTACCAAATTAACATTTCAAATCTTATTTTATAGTATAAGTGGATCTTCATTCTCCATAAATCGTTGAGAAACAAGAAATCTATAGGTATGAAAATGACATTCTCAAGGAAGAACAAGAAAAAAAAAACCAACAATGCAAAAGACATACTCATTTATTTCAAACAACAAGATGAGTAGTATTAAGAGTGTTTTGCTTCCCTTAATGGTTGTGAATCACATGACTTTCATGAGGTGTTTCAATGAGGATAGGAGCATCCCATTCTTGTTCATACAATAGATTTCAAGAAACAACGCAATCTTCTAGATCAACCAAAGTCTCCTCATGTTCTTGATGATCCCATATCTGACTGTATGGATTCAGTTTCAATAGGGGTCTCTAATATTGTAGTTGTTGGTATGATGCACACAATGTGTGGTAGTAAGTATGAGCTGCCATTAGAATTTTTTCTTTGAACATTTTTGTTTTTTCATGTTTTCAACAATTTACATGGAGACATGCCAAGAATCTTATTGCTTTATTGGTTATTTTGGAATTTTTTTATACTTGAGTATTCAATTTCAGTTGGTTAGCGTAGGGGTGTGTTAAATAAGCTCGTCATTCGAGCATTTCATTTTCACTTTTTTTATACATTAGATCAACAATACGACTCCATAGCCCAACAAAGGAACTGGGGTGTAGCTAAAGTTTTGAATTTCATAGATGCATGGTTGAGAGACAATGAAAGATATACATGGTTGACATCCAGATACAGAGGTAAGATAAGGAAGGTTGGACTACATGGTTGACATCCAGATACAGAGGTAAGATAAGGAAGGTTGGACTAATTTCTTGAGTTCCAAGGCACATGATCTATTATTCTTAGTACCTCACAGGGAAGTGTTATCCCCGGTTGGAGAAATGTTGTAACCTAAGTCTTCACCCCTGCCTCTCTTCTCTCATTACCCTATACCTCCATCAAAGATCATTCCTTTTCTGATTGGTTGTTGGTTCCCATTACTAAATGACTCCTCGATTTTTCCCCTACCATATTTTACTTTCTTTGCATCATTGTATTTATTTATTGAAAGGTGATTACATGTTCTAGTTTGAGTTTCAAACATATGTCATCATGTTTACCATTGATTGAGGGTGTAGCGTATTTAATTTTAATTTTATATGCACAAAAGACACCAGAGAAATATGCAAGAATCCGCAGAAGTGGATTTCGGCTTAGGTTGTGTGAGTAACAGTGCATTAAAATTTTGATGGTTGACCGAACACCATTAAGATCAACAAATCTTGTGCATTCAGATTTTCAAAACCACAAAAGGTTTTAACCACAAAGAAATATGAAGTTTCACTCAGGGACTTCGGCGTCCGGGCATCCAAGCTTGTTATTTTTTCAATCCTAAAAATCCCCAAACGCCAAATTCTCGGTTTAATCGCCACATCAATTCGGTGAGATTTTAATCCGCAGAAAATTCTGCTACTTTGAAGTGTCGGCGTCGATCCCCTCGGCAATGGTTCCAGAGCCCCTTTATCATAAACTATTTTTCAGCTGACGTCATATGCCACATGAAAATTGATTTCGCATTTATCATTACGGCATCATTTCGTGTACTTTGGTTACGCCTATCCGCATCTTCATTTCAGACACATGTAACTCTCGTTTTATGTCACGTCATCGATTGTGATAACATACTTCCATGTTACTCCAGGAGATTTTAATCCAGATAAAACACAGCTCGAAGTGTCGGAGCCCTTGAAGTCCTGAAATATTAAATAACTAAAGTATCTTAATCTTTGGTGAATTTTCTTAGCGATAAGCATTGGTTATTGATTTCACGAGTTTGGTCATTCGGGAGATATTTATACTCTTCATTCAAAATCTATCGAATGTTGAATTGTCGAAGTGGATTATCCTCATTAATTTACTGCATTAAAGTATTCTTTAAATGGGGCCAAACGAAGAAAATACCATTTTACAGGTGAAGTTATAGATTTGCAAGTCTTAAATGACTTTCTAATCCATCCATTCTACAACATCATATTACTCTTCAGAAAAAAAATCGGATTCAAAGGAACCTGAGGTAGTTCGCGGGTATGACATGAGGATGAGGAGAAGAAGAACACTAGAAGACCACAACCCGCCCATCACAGAGAAAGAAAAGAAGAAAAGGCCGGTTACGGTTGAGACAGAGAATCATGATGACAGTCAATAGGTACAAGAACTGAAGCTGCAAGTCCAAACCTTGCAACACCATAATCAAGAATTGGATAAATTTCACTCCAGACTATAAAAAAAATATCAAAGACTCCATAAGAAGTACCAAAAGGCTTGCTTCTTTCTAAAGGAGATAATTTGAAGGAGTGTTTGAATAAGTTGCCAACACACCCAATTATCTATCAGTGGCCTCCAACAACGTGCATGGAAACTGGTGCTCGATATGGAACTTAATTCAGTCAATCCCAATTAGTTTTTGTCAGAGTTTAGTTTACTCCAACATATGGATCAATCTAGTTTTATTGCTAGTAACACTTTTTAGTTGTTTAATTGTAAGACTTTTTTAGATTAAGGAATAATAAGTGGTCTTTTATGTATGATATGAACCACTCATTTTTTATTAATTCAATCTCAAAGTATACAATACTATACTCCAACAGTGTTTTAGTTAAGTTAATAAGTTGTTTTACAATTGATGGTGTAAAGTTAATCCTCAGTTCCAGATGGATGAGAGCGTCTAAGTTTTTGATAAATATGCAAATTTTGTATGTTTTGAGGGTTTGGTTTTTGGGGAAGAATATCAATACACCAAACTGGTTGAACCTATTCTATGCATGGATTAAATCTCTCTACCTAGTGAATATACTCTTGATGACAGTGTTTTTGTCCAAATCTACATGTGTTTTTATCTTATCTTGAATGTAGTTTTTAATTTTTGCGAAGTACATTTCATTTCCTTTAGCTATTATATAACTTGTCTTTACTAATATGCAACCTATAAAACAACTAATTCTTTGGTGAGGATTTTTTTTTATTGCAACCCGTGGGAGTAATTGTGTTTAGATACACGTTTAATGCCTTGAAATGATATTTTAAGATTTAAACTTCTTACAACAGATTATTCATTTAGTTGTTTGTTTTTTCCCTTTGTTTTTACCTCTATTATCTCACTTGTCTTTCATTTGTGTTCCACCATCCAAGGAGGACCCTCATCCATATCATTTTTCCAAGCCAACCATGTTCTTGTCTTGGTAAAACCAACCCTCTAACTGACCAAAAAAATAAAAAAATCAACCATTCTAAACTTGAGGTGGCCTAGCTCTGCCCTTTAGCAGTTAGGTGCAGACTTTAGGACCAACACATAGCATAAATTCTTTCATTCTCTTTAAAATTCCTTGAATAATAGCATATTGCATGCCCATTCTGACTCAGGACTCCCTCGAGTCCTTCCTTGCATGCATATTTTCACACAACAAAGTCTACATCTAGATCAACAATCCTCAAAATTGGTGCACTTGTTAACAATTTCTTCAAGTGTTTAAAACTCCCTACGCAATCCAGATTCCATTCAAATAACACACCTTTCTTCTGTAGGGATATGATTGGATGTGAAATATGTGAGAATCCTTCAATAATCCTTATGTAGTGCCCTTCTAATCCCATAAAAGATATCATTTCTGTGAAATTTCTTGGTGTTGGCCATTCTTCAATGGATTTTATCTTCGCTAGGTCCACAACTATTCCTTCTTCTAAAATAATATGACCCAAGTAGTGAATTTGTCACTGATTAAATGAACACTTTCTCAACTTTGCATAAATATGATGCTCCCTCAACACCTACAACACCATCCTCAAGTTTTTCTTGTGCTCTTCCTCAGACTTTGAGTAAATAAGAATGTCATCCAAAAATACAATGACAAACCTATCCAAGTAATCTCTGAAAAATCCATTCATTAAACACATGAAGACAACTTATGCATTCGACAAACCAAATGGCACCACTGTGGACACATAATGAACATACTTTTTTCTTAAGGCCATCTTACTGATGTCTTCCTCTTTTATTCTCACTTGGTGATATTCAGATCTGAGATCTATCTTGGAAAATATTTGCGCACCTCTTAGATGATCAAACAGGTCATATATCCTTGGCAAAGGATACTTGTTCTTTACTGTTACTTTGTTCAAGTACCTGAAGTCGATACAAAGTCTCAGCGTACCATCCTTCTTCTTCATGAACAAAACTAGTGCACCCCAAGGAGACACACTTGGGTGTATATATCCTTCCTTCAAAATCTCTTCAAGTTGCATCTACAACTGCTTCAGTTCTGGCATACTCATCCTGTAAGGAGTCTTGGATACAAGTGTTTCTCCTGACATCATATTAGTAGAGAAGTCAATATGTATTTTCAAAGGCAATCCTGGTATCTCTTTAAATTCATCCTCATACTCTTTCAATACTGCGTAGTCTTCCACACTTGGAATTTTATCCTTAGGTGGCTCTTCCATGTGTTCTGCGAATACTTGACATCCTTTCTTGTAGCGTTTCTTGAACTGCAATGATGAAACTTCTCTGATAGTCATAACTCTTGGAATTCCTTGAAATGACCTCAAATTTCCTTCCTCCTCCAAGAAAGTAAATTCTTTATTGTAACAATCCAGGACAACATGTGCTCATCCAACCAATCCATACCAATGAGGCAATCATATAATCCCAAAGGTATAATATTCAAATCAACCTTTGTGCATAGTCCATTTATATCCAATGGACATGCCTTAACCATGTCATTTATTTTCCTTTTTGTTCCTGTAGCTAACTACACCAAACAAGGTTTCCCGATATTTCTTCTCGACATATGGAATCTTTCCACCATTTTAGGATCTAGATAACTATGAATAACTCCCGATTCAATTAAAATAACAATGTGTTGGTCATTAATCTTACTTTCCACCTTCATCATGTTTGACTGGAACTCAATCTACTTGTTATCGAGCATTGCGTAAATATTTGGCACATTTATACCTATGTCCTCCATTGTTACAACTTGCTGTACACTATGCACAGTCCTTAATTTCTCACCTCTTTGAGGGAAATATCTATGCATATGATTTCTGCCACAACCCCAACACTGCATAGGTTTATGCCATGAGTTTTGTCCCATTGTGTATGACATTCTGGGCTCCTGAAGAGTCATCTTTCCTTGCGCAGTATTTCTAAAAAATGGTGGCTTACCTCCCTTGTTCCTTTGTTCCACCTTAATTTTCATCTTAACTTCCCAAGCCTTTTGGAAAGTTGGTCTTCCCCTTTGTTGCTCACAAAGACACTTAGCACGCCTTATGGTTTCTTCCAACATCTTAGGGTCATCATAATGTATCTTGTCACTGATAAATGAGGGAAACCCACTCAAATATATATGAATATTCACATGTTCATCCTTGATAAAAGGAACATAATTCAATAGTTCTAAAAATATTATTTTGTACTCGTCAATTGTCATGCTCCCAAGCTTGCGTTCGAAGAACTCCTTCATTTTACTATCATAGTACCACTTGGTTAAGTATTTCTTTTGGTAATACCTATTGAAATATCTCTAAGTCACTTTCTTATCATCAATGTGTTGCACTTGCACATATTGATCTTGCCACATTGATGCCTTTCCCTTTAACTGATAAATAACAATTATTCCTTCTTCATGTGCATAATAATTATGCAGCTGGAATTACTTTCTCATACCCAACAACCAGGGCTCTGCATATTCTTCCTTTTTCTGCTCACCATCAAAGGTAGGATGCTTGATCTTATTCATTTATCCCTGTAACTCATCCACCCAAGTCCTTCTCTTATGATTTCTGGAAAGAGATGGACTTGAACTACTGCGTGCCTTCCTGAAATAATTCTTACCAACACTTCTTTCTTATCTTCTTTTCTCATAATGATATCTATGGCTTCTTGATCTACTTATCTTTGTCTCCTTATCTATCTTATTTTCTATTTTGTCCAGACTTTGCATCAATTTGACATTGAATTCATCTTGTTGAGCCTTGGATCTCATAAAACTTTTAGAATCATCCTTATAACTTTGGGCATCTTTCTACAATAATTTTACATCTTCTACCAAGTTCACATGCTCCCCATTGGATCATGTACCATCAACACCCAAACCGACATACATATCTCCAAATTCATCATCAGGACTATAATTCCTCTATGCATATTCCATGCTTTTAACCTTCTGTGATGACTATGTCCTACTCTTAATGATTTATAATTCTTCAAAATGTGTAGGCAATTAAGATTTGTTAGATGGTTTCATGGAATAAATACATGAAAAATTTTCACCAATTTGTCAAAATCCTTCCCTCGGATTTCTTGGATGATTTTAACATCCCAAAATCCAATGCGCACACCCACACATCACTATCTTTGTGTGCATCACAACTCTATACAACATACCAATGGTTTTCCACATAAAATAGCTTTGCCCTACGTGGTACCAATTCTTAGCGCACACATCTAGTCATGCTAATCTCTGGCCCATACAATTCTAGTGTTCAACCAATAGCTCTGATACCAATTTGTAACATCCCAAACCACCCACGTTGGGCCATGCTACTCCATAAAACACTGTCAAAGTTCTGATACCACTTTGTAACGTATCCAGTCACTCCAGGCTGGGCCACATCACACAGCCTCAACTTTAGGAGCACTAAGTAAACCAAACTATAACATTCCCAACATACCACAGACCAATGTTACTCTATAAGTACACTGTGCAAATTCTACTTTAAACACAATATGCATATTATCTCTTGAAGTAATGTGCTCAACCCGAACTTGAGTCGTGCCATGAAACTTATAATAATGGAAGAAACATTCTCTTTTTAATACAAACTTAAGAAACATAAATAACTCAAAGTTGCACACACCAATTGTATGCACTATCATTCAAATCACAAAACACAAATTCACACAAAACCACCTAGGCATCATGTGTCAACTCAGATTTCACTGTGCACATAATCTAATTCTCTATCCGCACACAAAAATTTCATCCTCTTGTTGTACATAGGCTACCTTTCTGTGCACTAGGCCACTCAATCCTCTTCTTGGTGATTCATAACCAAAATTACAAGGATAAGTTAACAAGCAAGACTATCCACATTCGTCACATCCAAGCAAAACTACAAACGCAGGCTATATGCATGATTTAACAGAATAAAAAAAAATCACTTATATGTGACAACATGCAATAATTAACCCATATCCAGCATAAACAATATGCACACAGTAAACAAGACAAGCACATAAAGAACACTTATCTTTTATGAAAGTCACCAACTACGACCTTGACTCAGACGTTCCTCCCAGCCATAGACCTTGTTTCTCATAAGATTTCAGCAACAGGTCACCCCTGAGCTAGGGCTCAACTCCACCAGGGAAAAAATACTTCTAGTGACTCACTAAGGTCTGAATCTCAACAAAAGTTTCCAGTCCTAGATGCATGCTGCTACAACTAGTCCACAATCCCTCATTCTTCACTCACCTGTTACACCCAAGGAAGTGTTCCCCTTCTCTACTTAGCACTTCAGCTGCCCCACTTTCCTTCCCAGGGTTACTAGTAATAGGATGGACAATAAGTCTTCGAGCCCGATGACTAATGCTCAATGCACCAGGGAACAACTCTTGGAATTTTTTTTACCTCACAAGTATGCCCATGGGTCTGACAAGAACTCCACAACAACGAGTCTCTCACCCAGACAGATTGCTCATGGTTTGTCAACCCAACTCTTCGAAAGTATCTCTGATTACATCACCACAAAGCCTTACAAGATTATCTATTCAGATAAGATATTAATTTGATTTTTCATATAGTCTAACCCCCTTATTCTCATGAGAGATTGCAACATGAATAATAATGCTATCATTCCCTATGAATAATCATCCGCATAATAGATAATGCAATAATAATGCCCAAAACACATTAAGGCCAACAATATATATTGCATGCCTTCCCCTTGACACTTTTCACCTTTTAGAAGTAACTTTAATCGACTTGGTGACTCATTCCCTACCCTCGTGAGCTTGGATAAAAACATATCCACATTACCCTTTTCAGAAATATTATTAAAATATTTCCCCCATTTCCCTTTTTCGGTGGAGAAGCCCCCCCATCTCTTTTTGTTTGAGTCAATATGTGCACAACAATGTAATATTATATGAATAATCATGATTATATTTATGTGGATAGGCGTGTTGGCCTATCTACGTCTAGGCTCACCAGTCTCATAATCATATAGGGTCTCTAGCCTCAAAACATAATCAGTCACATGTGCACGCACACATACACACACACACACATATATAACTCAACATTATGCTCTTCAAGGTCATTACCGTGCACTTACCCAAGTGCGCGCAACACAATGTAATGTGAACACTTATCCAGGTGCACACAACACACAAAAATGTGCGCACCGTATATTTATAACAATTTTCCGTGCACTTGTTCAGATGCGCACAACACCCAAAATTCCATGTGTCATTGTCTCACCAACCTAAATGTTCCTTACATTTACATTTGGTACCAATTGACTCACTAGCCTATATGTACAATTACAAATGGTTTCGGATCAGGGACATTACATGAATGGCTCACCAACCTAAATGTTCCTTACATTTACACTTGGTACCAATTGACTCACCAACCTATATGTACAATTACAAAGGGTTATGGATTAGGGACACTACACAAGGCGAAACGTATCCAAGAGTTTTTTGAACCTGAGTAATGAAGCAAAATGCAACCCATTAGCATTTGAAGGTATTTTTTTTTTTATAATCCTTATATAGCTCACGCACACATGCATATTGATTTCAATTTGCTCATGTTTTACCATATTGGAAAATTTTATGAGATGCTTGTGTTTGGAGCAATTGGGTTACTGTCATGCTCACATTGTGTGTGATATATTTTGTTTCAAATGTCCATGTGGGCGTATCTATACAAAAGGGAAACGTTGAGAATGGAATCCCTTAATGTAAGGAGTTAAGAACCAAATTTGAAATGAGACAAAATTGTAAAGGGGATCATTTTTTCCTTTTATCTCATATTAAAAAGAGGTGTTCTTGTAATTGTGCAAGTATTGCACCTTTTTTGTATTCAACTAAATATTTTTTTTTGTTGTGGTTGAGTCTTTATTTGAGAACAAGGTTTCAAGTTTCAAGGTAAAGTGGAACACCTTGGGGTGGATGCTCGGTGGTACCCAACACCCCTATATTTAATGAAGTGTGAAAGATGGGTGAAATATCTTCTGGGTTAATCATCTGATTGATGAGTTGTAGCTCTGTATTAGTCTGTGTTTATATATTAGAAGTTGTGGTTAAATCACTTCCCTCTCATATACAAAATGGTACCCTACATTGTTGTGTGAATTTATTTCGCCAATCCTCGTTCATGTGAACTGATGGATATGTTCAACAGTTATTATTCTCTTCCTAGATTCTTTAGTAAAAATGATGATATTTGGGCCATTAAGATGAAAACCAAACTACGTGCAGAATATTTATGGGATATTTTGTTGAATGGGTTTGAAGAACCCTCAAATCAAGCATCATATGAAGTTGTGATTCAATATTAGAAGGATCATCTCATAGAAAATTAGAAGAATGATGTGACATCATTGTTTCTCATTCAACAAGTCTTGGATAAGATGATATTCTTCCCAAAATTGTAGTAGCAACCAGGTCCGAAGAAGCTTGGGATATTATGGAGATGGCATACAGTGGAAGGGGGAGCAACATCGATCAGCATCAAGCTAAGTCACGGAGCATTATATTTGTTGATGGAGTGAATATTGTAACAAAAGAATTAGAGGAATTTGACATCACATAAATAATTGGAGAAGTTATTGAAGAACCCTTTTGAAGCGAAAGAAGATAAACAAGACATATAGACTACAATTGTCCTGAATACTGTAAAGAAATATGTTTAAAAATTTATGGAAGAGAAAGGTGACTCTGTATGAGATGCAGAGGATGGGCATGGTAAATAAAGTGAATCCCACTGTGTAGATACACATGTGGATGATCAAATTAAAATTGAAGGTGAAAGTGAAATTGCCTTCACATCGGTAGAAAAATGTGAGAAGGATCTAACAATAGAATCTTTTGAATACATGAATGAATTTTGTGTTGAGTTATCATTTCTTGAGGAATGGATTGCAAATCCAAAGTATGAAAGTGAGTATGGAAAAGATGCCACAATTGCAACAAAAGAAAGAATAAAAAAAATGAAGAAAACCATTAGAGACGTTGAAGTTGTTGCAACATTGTAAGATAATATGAAAGAAAATGAAAATGTTCTTGATCTTACAAAGTTTGACAGAAGTGTTCAATTAGAATTATTTGAATTACAATAAGAACTAGATGAACATGAAGATGAAGAAATATTGAAGAAGATGACCAGAGTAACGTTGAGGCTGAAGAAGAAGAAAAATGTATGCAAAATATAAAGTTTGGGGCAAAAGAAATAAAAATATTGTAGGATGTAGGAAAAACTCCACGAACTTGAAAAAGTAAAGGATGTAAAACAAGTTTTTGAGTTGATCTCAAGTGTTGTAAGCCTAGTTGAGACTTAGATCAACATACCAACATATTATGAATTTTGTAAGCCTATAGAGGCATTGTCAAATGTCAAAGTTGTAATTATTAGTATTGTCAGTGGTCGTCATTAAGGGGGAGTGTTGGAAAACACTAATTACTCCCAATAATTAGTTTTTACCCCATGCAATAAATAAATTAGGTAGAAGCTATCGACATATTATAGATAGATTATTTCCAGAATCTTCATGATAGTTATGTTTAGATGATTCTCAAGATTTCTCTAGCTCTTTCTAGAGAAGTAACCATGTATAAATAAACTTGTTTGGTGGATCAATAGATTGAGACAAGTTCTTAGAGTTGTAGATCTCATTTGGATTTATCATCTTGTTTGTATGTTTATATAATAATAACTATATGTAATCAGTCTCTCTTGTATGTTACCAGCGAGAGACTGATTACATACAACCAATGTTGTATAAACATACACACAAGATGATCAATCCAAATGAGAGTTATGACTCTGAGAATATGTCTGCATCTATTGATCCACCCAACATATTATTTATACATGGTTACTTCTTTGGAAAGAGCTGGAGAAATCTTGAAAATCATCTAGACATAACTATCATGAAGGTTCTGGAAATGATCTATCTAGAACATGTGGTAGATTCTACCTACTTCATTTATTTCATGGGGTAGAAACTGATTACCGAGAGTAATTAGTGTTTTCCAACACTCCCCCTTAATTATGACTGTTGACAATACTAACCATTACAACATTGACATTCGACAATGTCTTTGTAGGCTTACAAAATTCATAATATGTTAGCCTGTTGGTCAAGTATCAACTAGGTTTATAGCACTTGGGATCAACTAAAAAAATATTGTTTTACCTCCTTTACATGTTGGTGTAGCGTGTCCTCGACTCTATGCTCTACAATATTTTTTTTTTCCCCTTTTTCTCCAAACTTTATATTCTGCATACATTTTCTTCTTCTTTAGCTTCATCTTTACTCTTGTCTTCTTCTTCAATATTTCCTCATCATCTTTGTTTTCTTCATCCGATTCTTCTTCTGCATTTGCTTGTACTTCAACTGCTTTTGAGATAACATTTATGTCGACCTCAGTAAGATAAAAAAAAAACATCTTTATTTTCTTTCATGTCCTCTTCTACTACCGCGATAACTTCAACAACTTCGATGGTTTCTTCATTTTTTCTATTCCTTCATCTGTCACAGTTATGGAAACATTTCTACAACCACTTTCATCTCCATCATACTTGGGATTTGCAAGCCACTCCTCAAGAAATGTTAATTCAACATAAAATTCAACATTCACTGTAGCCTCATTCATTTATTCAACAACTTCCATTGCTAGTTTCTCCTCACATTTTTATACTATTGCAAAGGTAGTTTCATTTTCATCTTCAACTCCAATTTAATTATCCATATGAGTATCTACATAGTGGGTTTCACTTTCTTTACCATGCTCATGCTTTGCATCTCGTACGAAGTCATCTTTTTCTTCCGCAATTTCCTCATCTAATTTCTTTGCAATGTTCATTACTAGTGCATTCTCCATATCATATTTATTTTCTTTGGCTTCAACAAGTTCTTCCACAACTTCTTCAATTATTTATGCAATGCCAATTTTTTCTATTTCTTGTGTTACAATAGTGACTTCATCAACAATTGCAATGCTTTGTAACTGAACTTGATGTTGATCGATGTTGATCCCCATTTCACTATATGTCATCTCCAGAATATCCCAAGCCTCTTTGAACTTGGTTTCCATTGCAATTTTGGGAAAAATTCTCTCATCCAAACCTTGTTGAATGAGAGACAATGTTGTTGCATTATTTTTCTTGTTTGTTATGAGTTGGTCCTTGTGATATTGAATAATGGCATTTTAAGCTTCCTTATTTGAGGGTTATTCAAACTCTTTCAACACAATCTTATCCCATAAATCTTATGTACGTAGTCTAGTTCTTATCTTAATAGCCCAAAAATCATAAGTGGTGGCATAAGAATCCCTCCAAATATCCATGCTGATAACTCCAAATTTAGTCAAATTCACTACAAAATGTTAATCCCATGTGAAAACTGAGATCTATGGCTATGCAAAGATGCTACTTAAAACCATGATTTTTTTTTTTTAACTTTTTAAAAAAGTGAAAGTTTTTTTTTTTTAACTTGTAAAAAAAACTAAAAAATTA
>SNQJ01S0066989.1:35825-53679 GCA_010110895.2 Picea sitchensis | reverse complement strand
AAATTCTCTCATCCAAACCTTGTTGAATGAGAGACAATGTTGTTGCATTATTTTTCTTGTTTGTTATGAGTTGGTCCTTGTGATATTGAATAATGGCATTTTAAGCTTCCTTATTTGAGGGTTATTCAAACTCTTTCAACACAATCTTATCCCATAAATCTTATGTACGTAGTCTGGTTCTTATCTTAATAGCCCAAAAATCATAAGTGGTGGCATAAGAATCCCTCCAAAAATCCATGCTGATAACTCCAAATTTAGTCAAATTCACTACAAAATGTTAATCCCATGTGAAAACTGAGATCTATGGCTATGCAAAGATGCTACTTAAAACCATGATTTTTTTTTTTTAACTTTTTAAAAAAGTGAAAGTTTTTTTTTTTTAACTTGTAAAAAAAACTAAAAAATTATTTTTATTAAATAAACTCTGATACACCTCCTTTAAAATTAAAATAATGAAATAAATGCCACGACTTGCCTTCCCTCTTTAAATTTAAAATAATGAAATATGTGACACCACTTGCCTTCCCTTTTTAAAAATTAAAATAATTAAATATATGCCACACTTCGTTCTATTAGAATATTAGAAAAAAAAAGCTTTAGTTGAAGGTGTATGGGTTCAATGCATAATATTAGAAAAACTTATGGCATAACTATGGTGTTTTTAATTAAGCACGGAATACCTTTTTAAAGGGACGTGAATGGCAAATGTATAAAGGAAGGCGAATGGCATAAATATATAAGAGTGGAGGATGTTTTTTAATAGACTTATTATATTTGGAATTAAATATAATATGTAAAAGGTGGAAGGGATTAAAGTAAATGAGAACTTTTATTAAAAGGTTTTTTTATTAAAAAGGTGGATGTTTAATAAAAGCTTTTCTTTATTAAACTTTATTATTATTATTATTAAACCTTGTTAAGTTTATATTATCATTTTTTCACATATTTTTTCAAATAGTCTTGGTTATTACAAGTAATGGTGTTTGTTTTTTATGTTTCCTTTAATGATAAATACGCAGAGTGTTAAGTTCAAAATTGAGAAGTTTAATGGAAAGAACAATTTCGAGATCTGGAAGGTTAGGATGCACGATCTGCTCATGCAACAAGGTGTGGTGAAGGCGCTTTTGGGAAAAACAAAGCAACCCGTGACCATAACAAATGATGACTGGGATGAGATGGATGTGAGAGAACTGAGTGCCATACACCTGTGTTTGGTCGATGACGTATTGTTCAACATTGTTATAGAGAAGACAACAATCATTTTGTGGTCAAAGCTGGAAAGAATGTACATGATGAAATCCTTAACGAACAGGATCTTCCTAAAAAGACAATTGTACAGTTTGTGCATGAAGGAAGGTACGAAGATAATTGATCTTTTCAATATTTTTAAGACTCTCTTAGTTCAGTTGACTAGCATGGGAGTGAAATTCGAATCTGAAGATAAGGCAATTACATTATTGTGTTCTTTGCCTGCGTCATGGGATCACTTTGTTACCTCTATTAGTTTCAGTTCAATAGAAAGTATTGAGTTTGATGATATTGTTGGATCTTTACTTTCGGAGGAAACAAGGAATAAATCCAATCTAGAAACCTCTACATCTAAGGCAATGGTGATCAGAGGCAGAGCTAAAGAAAGAGGACACAGTTAGAGGAAATTCTCTCGGTCAAAGTCGAAGGGCAGAAATAGCAAGCTTAAGTGTTGGTTTTGTGGCAAATCTGGACACCTGAAGAAGGAATGTTGGAAGCGACAACAAGCCTCCAAATAAGACTCTCCAAAAGAGATGAAGGAAGCAAATGCAACCAAAACAGGTTCGGCAACAGGTTCAGGTATGATTGATGAAGTTTTATCAATTAGTATTGGTTCACGTCATGATCAACAATGGTTATTAGATTATGGTGCTTCAAACTACATGTGTCTTCATAGACATTGGTTTATTACTTATCAGTCTATAGATGATGGAATAATTTACATGGAAAATGATATCTCGTGTAAAGTTGTAGGAATTGGTAGCATTTGAATTAAGATGTTTGACGAAACTGTTAAACTATTAACTGATGTAAGACATGTACCTAAGCTTAGGAAGAACCTAATCTCTTTGGGAGTCTTAGACACAGGAGGTTACAAGAGTATTGTTCAAGGTGGAGTTATGAAGGTCTACAAAGGAATCCTACTGGTTATGAAAAGAAGGTTGGTAACCTGTTTTTGTTAGAAGGAAGAACTGAGTCAGATCATGCGATGGCGGTATCTAAGAAAGAAAATGATTTTGTTCGACTGTGGCATCAATGGTTGGGTCATATGTGCGAACAAGGATTAAAGGTATTAGCTAATCGCAAGTTACTTTCTACTCTAAAGTATTTAAAGTTAGATTTCTGCAAGTACTATATTTATGGAAAACAGAATAGGCAAAAATTTCAAATTGGAAGACATACCCGTAAGGAAATTCTTGACTATATCCATTCTAATGTTTGGGGGCCATCCCCTACTATTTAATATGGAGGATCATCATATTTTGTAACTTTTGTAGATGATTTATCTAGGAAGGTGTGGATCTATATGTTAAAGAGTAAGGATGATGTATTTACAGTTTTCAAGCAGTTTAGAGATTTAGTGGAAAAGAACATTGATACATCCATTAAATGTTTAAGAACTGGTAATCGTGGTGAATTTACTTCAATGGAGTTTGAGAATTATTGCAAGAAATTTGGGATCAATAGGCATAAAACCATTGCCTATACTCCTCAGCATAATGGAGTTGTTGAACGCATGAACATGACTCTTCTAGAGAGAGCAAGGAGTATGCTTAGTAACGCCAATTTGCAGCAGGAACTATGGGCAGAAGCAATAACTAAAGCTTGTTATCTGGTGAATCGATCACCATCAATAGAAATAGAGTGTAAGATTCCTGAAGAGGTATGGAAAGGTCGCCCTTGTAATTATTTTAATCTTAAATTTTTTGGTTGTGAAGCCTATGCTCTAATTCCAAAACATCAACGTTCTAAATTAGATCCAAAATAAAAAAAGGCTTATCTTTGTTGGATATGGTGATGGTGTTAAGGGGTACAAGTTCCAAGATCCTACTGCCCACAAGATCACTATTAACATAGATGTAATATTTGATGAATCATCTCTCATCAAATCAAATGTATATGTTCAATTGAAACTGGAAGAAACACCAAAGTATCAATAAATTCAATTTGAAACTAATGAAGGTGAACATGAACAAGTTTCAGAAGTTCATGAAGAGTCTCCTGTAGTAGAGGAAGACATGGTTGATGATGACAATCAACAGATTGTGGATGAGCCACAAACTTCCCTAAGGAGGTCTACACCAGTCAGAAATCCTCCAAGAAGGTATGATAATTTTTGTTTCATTAGTTTATTTAAGTACTAATGATGATGAACCTTCATGCTATCGGGAACCTATGAAGGGTTCTAATAGTGATAAATGGAAAGAAACTATGAAGGATGAAATGACAGAATTAGAGAGGAATGCTACATGGGACCTGGTAGAACTTCCAAGAGATAGAAAAAATGTAGGTTGCAAGTGGGTCTACAAGCTGAAGAAGGGTGTTGATGATAAGGTGGAAAAGTACAAAGCAAGGCTGGTTGTGAAAGGATACTCTCAGAAAGAAGGTATTGACTTTCATGAGATTTTTTCACCAGTTGTAAATATTGTTGAATTCGAATTGTGTTAGCATTAGTTGAATTGCTTGATTTGGAGTTGGAGCAACTAGATGTTAAGAATGCTTTCTTACATGGAGATTTGGATGAGGAAATTTACATGGAACAACCTGAAGGGTTCGTTCAGAATCACATGAAGAAATTTGTTTGCGGGCTCAAGAAATCATTGTATGGTCTGAGGCAGTCGCCCAGACAATGGTACAAGAAATTTGACTCTTTCTTGGTAAGCCAGAATTATACAAGGAGTGAGTATGATCATTGTGTCTGCTTTAAGAAATTGAATAATGCCATATTCATTATCTTAGTATTGTATGTTGATGATATGCTTTTAGCAAGAAAAATCATAACTGATATGAACAGGTTAAAGGCTCAGATGGCTAGGGCGTTTGATATGAAAGATCTAGGAGCAACAAGACAGATTTTGGGCATGGATATATTCAGAGATAGGAGGAAAGGTAATCTTTGGTTATCACAATAGAAGTATGTTGAGAATATACTTTTGAGGTTTGGTATGAATGATGTGAAACCAGTTTCAGTCCCTTTGGCTTCCCATTTTAAGATTTCTTCAAGTTTATGTCCTAGTACAAGAGAAGAAAAGGAATATTTGTCTCGAATACCATATGCTAATGCAGTAGGAAGTCTAATGTATGTGATGGTTAGTACAAGGCCATACATTTCACATGCAATTGGGGTTGTCAGCAGGTTTATGGCAAATCCAGGTAAAGAGCACTAGGCAATAGTGAAATGGGTGCTTTGGTATCTAAGGGGCACAAGTGATTACTGTATCACCTATAACAGTGGCCGTGAGTTAGTCTGTGGATATGTTGATTCTGATTTTGCAGGTGATTTGGACAAGAGAAGGTCAACTTCACCGTATGTATTTACTCTTGTAGGTGGAGCTATTAGTTGGATGTCAAAGCTACAGAACATTGTTTCTTTATCCACTATAGAAGCTGAATATGTAGCTGCTTCACATGCTTGCAAAGAGGTAGTTTGGTTGAAAGGTTTTTTTGGTGAGTTTGCAAGGATGCAGGACAAAGTAAAGTTAGTTTGTGACATTCAGAGTGCTATTCACTTGGCTAACAATCTAGCCTACCACAGTAAAACAAAACATATACCTATCAAGTACCATTTTGTAAGACAGGTCATTGATGAAGGTGGAGTCTCTCTTGAGAAAGTGCATACAAAAGAGAACTACGCAGACATGTTAACAAAAACAATACTGTTAGAGAAGCTATGATGGTGCTTGATTTCTCTTGGCTTGCAGAAAAGGTGATGAACAAAAGCAGGAGCAAGGTATCAGGTTAATTGTTGTCAAGGTGGAGATTGTTGAATATGCCAACGAATTTCCTAGATTTGGTAGATATGAGAAGATTTAGTGGAGCCTATTTTGTAGTAGTTTGTTCAACCAAATCTACAAATTTGGTATGAACGCACAAGTTTAGAAAATAGTTATGTAACTAATCTAAATCTGTTCATTATTTATGCAAGCCCATAGAGACAGACATGAGTGTGAGCCTACTGTAATCTCCATTAGCTGAATAATAAGACAACTGATGCCTTCCCTTGGTGGACGTAGCCCAATGTTTGGGTGAACCACACAAATCTATGTGCTTATGTTCTGTGTGATTGTGTTTTCCGCATTTACAATTACAATACTAGAAACTTCAGATCAAAAGTTCTCTTTGGAATTGAAGTTCTTTAGAGGAACTGCACATCAAAATTTCTCTTTGGAACTAAAGTTCTTCAGAGGAATTGCAGATCATAATTCTTTTTCAAATCCGATTCAGATTGAGATCTCTTCTCCAGAGACTGCTTCCTTTTTTCGAACTTCAGAGGTTCATCTTTGGATTCACTTCATATCAAAGCCTACTTCTTCGTCGAAAATTTGTTTTTGGACTTGGGTATCCAAATTGAGTTCAAAACACTAGGACCACCCAACCTCTATTCAACATTCCATCCTTTGTGCAAATTCACTTCTTCCTCATCTGCATCAAATTTCACCGGAGATCGACAAAATTGACCAGCAAACATTGCCTTAGTATGGTCTAGATTTTCTGCTCACTAGAACTTCCATGAAATGGGTTTATCTCAACCTCGCTACAAAATGAATAGAAGCATCGTGCTTCTCCAAGAGATTTTCCATTCCCCTGCTCAAAATCACAACTGATCACTGTGCAACCTGCACTGTCAACAATCCAAAATTTCATCCGCATGTGTACACTGTAAACTACCCCTTTAATATGTTTTCACATGCTTGACATAACCCAACCTTGCCATCCCAAGTGGAGATGACGAGATGATCGCAGGGGTTGGAAAATCGTAGATTGACAATTGCTTGCCCCTCACAACAGAACTCCACAAGCTAAGTAATTTCTCTCTTCCTAGAATTTTTTTTTTTTCTTTTAAATAATAAAACATTTTTTTTCCTTCTGTGGGTCAGGTTTGGAAATGTCCAATATTTTGAGTGACATTTCACATGTCCAATGTTTTGAGTAGACATTTCATATGTCATCACGGACTATTCGAGCTTCTAATTCTAATGTCCTTAATGATGGGTGGAATGTCTACTAGAAACCTTGGACTTTCCAAACCTAACACAATTTTATTTTATCTCGAAGAGAAAAAAAAAAAAAAAAAATCTAACTAGGAAACTTACATACTCAAATTTCTATCTTCATCTCTAGCAAAGCCAAAAAGCCAAAGGAGTCATTTGGATCGGTGGCATATTGGAAACCAACTCGACCAACAATGCTCGACCAACAATGGGAATGCTCTCTTCACAATTTCTAATACATCTATCTCATCCCATGTTACCAGGTGCCGGGGAGAATTATGGTATTAACCTAATTTGTTAAGGACCCAAGAACTGCAGTAGTAAATAGCAAGTAGATTGAGAAATAGAAACAGTAAATTAAAGAAAACGGATTTTGAGATTTTAATGAGCAGTGCGTCCAACAGTCGGAACAACAACTAAATAATAGAGATTTCAGTACAAAGAGTTCTCAGAAGATAAGGCAGATTTGTGAACATGAGTAAATAATCTGAACTATAATAGAAAATCTGATATCAAGTTGCTATCAGTTAGGGCTCTGTTATCGCTATCTCTGAATTTTGTTGTTATAATTGATATCCAAAAAAATCTGAAATACTACTAGATTTGAAAATCTAAAAAATTAAAAAAACTCAAAATCTGAAACTGTTAAGGCGATAAATGCATAAAAATCTTCATTAGTTTTAAGAGTAATAATAGAAAAGAGATAAACTATAGTACTCACATATAAACCAAAGATTTCAGCCAAAACTGAACATACTTTGAAGAACAAAAGTAAATAGTTTGTAATTAAACATCATAAAACCTAGAAAATAGTAAATCTTAACAGAAAATACTTTGTAATTAAACATCATATAACCTAGAAAATAAGTAGAGTATGCATAAATTCTCTTGACAAGGCATTCAATGAACTCAAGCCAAATCCAAGGCAATATGGTCACTGCACTGGGCCCAAATAGTCCTTTCCAGACTACCTGCAATCGCACTCTTCAAAAACCCTAATTTAATGACTAAGACCTATTTTGTAACTAGCGATCCCATTTTTTTAGTTACAATGGTCGATGATAAGTTACATTTTAAGTTACAATTGTCGATGAGTGACACTTTTTTAAAGTTACAATTGTCGATGGGTGACCGTTTTGAGGAGTTACTAAACACTAATTATGAGTGAAGTTACAAAGAATCTCATCACCCATAGGGAAATAAATGTGACCATGCATTAATGGCTATTTATGGTAATAAAAAAAAAAGATGCCCCAAACAATAATATCAATAACATAATCAGTTATTTCCAAACATCAAAACAACAGTCCCATCTTCTTGAATTGCTTTATTCCAAAGCAATCATAGTTTTGGAGATAGCAGTACTTCAATTCCTTTGCATGTAGCATCATCTAAGGACACATCCTTTCCTTTAATTAAATGAGATACTATCTTATTCCAAAAAGTTCTTATCCTTTGTTGTCATCTCTTGTTTTTGAGACACCAAAATATTCTCAACAACTATAAAACTATTTAACTATTTTTTCCTACCAAAAGGGATTTTTTTATAATCGACGTTGACTTAAGTACTAAAAGAATCTTCTCCATTGCATTAAAGAAGTAACGAACCATAGAGTTCATAGTCAAGTCACAAAGGTAAGTACACAAAATGTTTGTTTGCAATATTCTTACTTTTACATTGGACAATTTTACATTGGACAATTGTAATAATCCATATCCCATCAAGTTTAAAGATCTATTTCTACAATGTTTTCTTACATGTTATATATTTGACCATTAACATATATATGTTGGCATGGATTCTTCATCTTCCATTAGTACTTGAAATGCTTTGGAATCTTAGTTATTCATTTTATATCTTGTGTAATTGAGAATCTTCATCTTGGTGTAATTTTTTTTATCCATGCCTATTAAGTGTAACAAAAATGCAATTGTTGATCCATTCACAATAAGAGAACAATGTTGCAATTCTCCATGTAAGCTGAGGAATGCTTAGGATGTTGTAAGAACAAATTAGTATTAAGGATAGAGATAATACCATAGATACATGCAATCCTTACAATATGAGAATAATTGCCACTTTCAAGTTTAGACCATAGCCAAAGCATTGTAGTTTTGGATATAGTATAACTAGAACTATAAGTTGTGATTAGTTGTCAAGGCCACATATAAGAATGAGAAATTCCTAGAATGGAATCACAATAATGCTATAACTATGAAAAATGTTTTTATCTATCACCATTCTATTGAGGATTAATATCCTTATATGTACTATGTAGCCCACCATTTCTCAAAAATGACATAAGCTCTACTAACTTCCACCTTTGAAAGTTCTCCATCCAAACACAACATAAAATATGCCTAATGTTATGAGTGTTGAGATGTGAGAAACCTCAACTCCATATACAACAATAAAATAAGCTATATAGCTCATAATAAGAGTATTAGTGATTCTTTTTAGTTCATCAATGAATGCAATGGCAAGCCACAAAAATAATGTAATCTCAAAAGCAAGACCAAGAACATTTTCTTGAGACAACAATTTTATTTCTTTTGCTATGTTAACGTTTCTACCAATAGGCAACAATGATTGTCCCATCATTCACCAAAGACTCTCCTTGAATAATAGTACTTAACTTATTGGTAGCATTTAGTTCATTCAATAAGGCCATGATTGTTGTAGGGCTTGTTACATTGAGTAGACCTCCCATAAACAATGATTTCCTCTAGTTTCAACCATACAAAAACAAAAATCATATAGTACTACCCCAAAAATGGGTTGAATCACCCTACTAAGGTCAACAAGCAAGCAATGTCAAATTTACTATAAATCCCTTTGAAAACATTGATGTGTTTGATGTCGGTTTTGATTGGTTCTAGTTCTTCTCATCCATCTACCCTATTTTACCTTTGACAAAGCCATTTGAGGTTATATTAGGTGGAGGTATCACCTTTTCATTTCCACTCTCCATAAATATTCCTTTGTTATTTTTTCTCTCGTTATCTTCCTTATTAAACTTGGTAACCATAATTAGTTTACCAAAATTCATCTCCTTGATTTTTTATTCCATTTCTATCAATTTCTTGGGATCCTCCCTTGGATAAGGTAAATAAATACCAGGGAAAATAATAGAATTAGCATTGTATAAAGAGCTCACTATTTGTGTCACTTCTTTTCTATTATAACACCCTAGAGAATCAAATAGGTGATAAATAAGAAATTTGTTATGCATAAATAAGGACACCAACATGAATAATTGGTTGTTCTCTAAAATCTAGGAGTGAGAATTTTGCTTGTTGGAAATAATAACAATTCAATAATTGTATATCAATATGCAATTTCAAAATATTTTTTTTTTTAAAAGCTAAGATGTATTTAACATGAATGATTTTGTGCCACAAATTCTTCCTCACATGTTGGATTACCTTTTCTCTTTGAATATACATAATCCTTGTCCTTTGTTGGAATATATTCAAGTTGTAAGCAATGCTTCACTTCCACTAGAAAAAACTCCCTAATTCTCCATAATTGGAGTAACAAAAATATCATTAAAAATAGTAGAGGTATCTTGCGGTTCAACCGATATTTGTGATATTCCCATGAAATTACTTTTAGATACTCGATGGACACCATATATTTCTACCTCAAAAGTTCCACAATTATCTATTTTATATTTACAAAATAAATCATAAATCTAAGAATTATCACTACCTCATTGTTATAGGAAGTGATAAACATCAATACATTAATAGCAATAGTCTCCTCTATAGGATCCCCAAATCCCTAATCCCACATCTTCTAATCTTTCTAATAGAAATGAAAATATTTGGAAAAGGAGATATCTTCGTAAGGTTCTTTACTATAAGTTTTTCATAAGCCTAGATATTCATTAATCAACGTTGACAAAATCACTACCTCTATAAAAATGTCTTTTGTTGCTACATTTTCTACCACAAGGCCAATAAAGTTGTTAGGGTCCTACGCTAACCTCCATACTTTAAGATACATAGGATTTAGCTAATTGATGTGTGTGGCCATCTTCTTTGAATAAGGCCCATTAGATAGTAGTGGATAGTTACTTAATACAAAAGGGTCCTCTTTATTAAATAATGTGCACTATGAAGGTGGTACTCATTAATGATGGGGACAAAAGTAGTTAGGGTTTTTCTATTGAGAATATATTTAAAGAGCTAGGAGGATATGAAAAGTTTTGTTGAGTATTGTTTAATTTGGATCTTGTATATTTTTTTCTACATTTATAATCTTTGTATTCTTGTTTTTATTTCAAGTTTAAAGGTTAAGGAACACTATAATTGGTATTAGAGTTATTTACTAAGACAACATGCCTTTGGATTTTATCATAATTATTTTTAGGTTAGAGAAGTGTTTCAATGTTTATAAATAACACATAGATGTATCATTTGATAAGTAAACCTGCATTCAAGGAAGAATGCACACATTAAATATACATTGTGTCACCTAGTTGGACACCCTTGTAACCTTTGTTCATACTTGTACCACATCATGCAACATCTATAGACAACAATGCCTTCCATTTATCCCAAGGTATATTAAATCCCTTTCGGTGTGCTTGAAACCAACCTTACATAAACCTATGATTTTCCTATTTCTATAGTACACCTAGATCAACAATCAAGGAGATCACTTCTGCATACTAGGAAATTGGGTAGTATGGCTAAGGGCATGGTCTATCCTCCTTAGTTAGTTTCACGAAATATTCAATTGAGTACTATTGTTGAAAACACTTTGGTATATTAGATACCCATAGCACTTGACACTTCGTTGTCCTTAGAACCTTGCAAACCCTATACTCTGAAATGCACCAACTCAATTCCTACATCATTACATCTATAAGGAGTTTAGGAATTTGCAGTGTAGTAATGCTTAACTAGGAGTAATAATCCCACCAACATTTAAAAAAAAAAGGGTCATGCTAGCACCATTGTGGGAGACTTATCTCAAAAGATTCCTTACATTGTTATGATCATGGTGCTACATCTCTTTAGAAATATTCTTTTGTGGACTTGAACTACGATTGTTGGAAATACCTCTGAAAATACTCTACTCTAGGTCCTTATGATATTTAGATAAGTCAGGGGTAACAAATTAACTGTCTCTTAAGTGGTCAAATATCCCATACTAGAAACATGGAAGCCAATGAGGACATGCACCTTAAGCACTAGAAGATTTCAGACACAAAGATCATATTTAGGAAAAGGTTAATCACTAGAATGTTGAAATATCCTCACAGGTTGCTAAACATATGTCCCAATACCTTGCCATCCAGAAGGAGGAGCTCAAAGAATTAATAGGATCACTATTGAAATCTAAAAAAGACAAGGGGGCATAACACCACATAAATACACCCATGGGGAATATTTAGTATATGAAGAGATGCACCCTAATAGATTCTTTTTGGGTAGGGTAACCCTTGTCATCACACACCCTTTTGCAATCACAATTCATGGCAGTACTTTCCAAAAGTGAACATGAACATGTTTGATTTTTCTAATCCATCTGATTGGGTTACTCAAATGAAACATTGTTTCTCTATTAAGGACCTAACACTCATATATTATTAATTTATTAGTTATGATTAGTTTGGCTTAGTGGTAGGTTACATCATGCTCACATTATCTCCGATTTATAATAAAGTAAAATCATTTGTGTAAGCATCATATCTTGTCTTGGAATTGGATTCAATGTAAAATAAGATTTTCCCCTCAAAGTGGACTGTATTCATTGACTTTTTATCATGTTCAAAGAACTTGGTTGAAAACATTTTGTATCAAGAGAATCAATCATAGGGTTTTGTTGCTTCAAGCAAGTTATATTGGAATTTTCAGTACAACTTTGTTTTGGGATGTTTCAGACAACAAAATTTAGAGGTTGCTAAGGAGACATATCTCAATATGTCTAGTAAAAAATTCAAGTTTTGGTTTTTTATACTTTTAGATATATATCCTATGGAAGATAGGGCTTTGACTCATCTTGAAATCAGTTTTAAATGAGTCATCTTGGAATATTCGCTATAACTTTTTTTCTAGGAAGTTTTAGATAGTGAAATTTTGTGGAGATGAAGAAGAAATGTCATAGT
Source organism: Picea sitchensis (assembly GCA_010110895.2). Classification (NCBI taxonomy): domain Eukaryota; kingdom Viridiplantae; phylum Streptophyta; class Pinopsida; order Pinales; family Pinaceae; genus Picea; species Picea sitchensis. Next base: position 41,321 of record SNQJ01S0066989.1, on the reverse strand, counting down.
AGGTGGAAAAAGTTTTACGTTATGATTCACTACACTTTAGGAGATATATTCCATGGAAGAAAAAGTTTGTGACTAATCCTGAAATCGTTTATTTTGACAATTCCACTATAATTTTTTTCAGTGAAGTTTCAAAGTATGAAATTTTCCAAATCTTGAGATGACACAATGAAGTACATGTGCAATATTTTTAAGATTTTGACTCTCTATATTTTATGATGTATTTCTTGTGAAAGTTAGGGTTTCTGCACAAGTTATTTTCTCATGACTTTAAGAGCTTTTTCCATGGTTATCAAGCTCTTTTTTATATTTTTTTTAGAGACATTCTCCAGTGTATTTAAATAACATAGGATATGTCGTTAAGAAAGTAAAACTATGTGTTATCGAACTAATCGGTAGGTGCAGACACTAAAAGATCTCCCTAGATCCACCTGGATCTAGAACAAAACAGGACATGACATGACTCTTTCCCTACGTTACGACCATTGAATTAGCTAGTAAGGAGGAACAAGTAACATACCTTTGTATCGCTTCCTTAGGTCTTTGTTTCTCCCGCTTCTCTCCGGTGCTCTCGTGAGGTCAAGACCAAGACAACACAAACCAACCAAAGTGAAGATAGCAAAATTTATTCAATCGTGAACTTATGTATATGATCAAGGAATTACACAATAAAGTAAGAATGACTGTATGGGAAAAGGACATGTCGCTGTATCATATTAATCGAAAGTAGAAAATAAAAACTGATCGCCTTGATGTCGCAAGCTTCCTTTTGGTGAATCTTGGTTCCAACACACACACTTGCTCTATCTTTGCATGAAGAAGATCCAATTCTTCTTGATAGACCTATTAGAGTCCCCAAGCTTCTTCTCAAGCAGGGTTCTTCACACAATTCCTTCACCAATTCTTCAATTAATCTTGCTTAACCTTTTCCATGAGAATCCTATCAATATATAGGAGAGGGTGAGATGGTTACATGGATGAGAATGATCCCACCAAATCAGGGACACAAGTACAATGACAACCCAGTTTATAGAAGATCCCCTTCTAGAACCCTCGAGACTTCTTCCCTTTTCCAAGCTTGAAAACAAGTTCACACCCTATGTATAGAGCATAGTGCAAGAAGTTTGCACCCTAGATGAAGGTGGCCTGCGAGAATGGGTCATTCTCGTACCCTAGGCTATAAGCAGCCTGCGAACTCACTTTGAAAATATGTTTTCTGGAAGGAGATAAATGCCACTTTTCTCAGGAGAAAGTTCTTGTTGGGATCTTGAGTACACTATTGTCAATACATCACCAAGATGACCAAAATCATGTTTAACAGAATGCCCCCCAAAGTATGAGGCCGGAATCAGTGACAGTCGAAATACTTTGTGAAACCACGTGTGTGTGTTGGAAACCAGAAGCGCACCTAATCGGAAACCTGCAAACAACCAAGTATCTACAGAATATCATACTAGTTCTGAAGTAGGCATTCCCATACTCAGATCACAGACAAATGACATCATAAAGATAGGTCATGGCCACCAATCATACACCGTGGATCCATGCTGTCGAAATATCGCATAGCCACCAAGAATACACTGTGGATCTATGCAAGAAGATTCAAATTAAGACGACATAGCCACGAGACATACAAATTGGATCTATGTGTCAGCAAATTATACATATTCCATCGAAACCTATATCAAAGAGATGAGATCTAGGGTCTTCAATCTTGTCACCTAAAAGTACGAATCTAACCATGTGATTACATGTGTTGAAGTCAAACATGGTAGAAACCACTTGATTACCGGTCATTGATGAAACCGTTAACAAGTGTGAGAGAAATCACCATTAATGTCAATGACTCCCAAGGTACCCTAGTACAATCCACCGAATGTGAATAAATGAGTTGAGGTCGAACATTCGACGGAATCTCCCAATCTGGGGTCAATGATGAAAACCCATTGTCGAAAGCGAGGAAACCTGCCATTGAGGCATGCAGGTTCCAAGGTACCAAATAATTTCTAAGTCTTATTTTCAGATAGTGAGCTGGAGTCGACAGAACAAAACTTGTCACAGGAGGGCCTTGATGTATCCCCCATCAATGACATGAAATGAGTAACAGATTTTGAAAGCGGAACAAAGTATGATGTAAGTTGAACTGGACATAGGGAAGGCCGACATGGAGAGAATGGACAACTGCAGATGGCCGACTCAATAGAGGTTTCAAATGAACTTCTCTTGAACATATGAATGACACGATCAATGATTTGGAAGCACTGACTCAGAGATGACTCAGGATATGACCTTATAGCAAGTTGAACGAGAGACAAATGGATTTCCCAAACCGGCTTCAGATAATGAATAAGGGGGTGTTGTGTTCAAGAGAGACACTTACTGCCAATAATATGAATATGAAAACACATCCCTTTCCCAAATTTTCCCCCACCATTTCTGCCAAGTACCTCTTTATTTTTACGCAAGCTTGAGGAGGATAACATATGCTTGTTGATGTAAGCTCATCCTTCGGATGAGTCCTTCAGAGTATGTTTAACTAACCCTAGGAAGGAGTGGTTTGGTCCCATTACGGGTCTTTCGATGCTTGTTTAACGAGTCCAAAGATAGAAAACTTGAAGGTTTTTCATGATTATAGAGTCTGGAAAAACACTCAAAAGAGAACTCTCTCAGTTCCTTTTTCGTAAAATAGTCGGATGAGACCGAAAATAAGATAAATTATCGCTCAACGAATGATTTCTTCAAATACTTTAACAAGCGTGAAAATAGCAAGGTCGCTCGACAATCTTTTCATGTTTAGAGAGTCTGAAAAGAGCTTAAAGAGGACTCTAGGGGGTTCCTTTTTCGTATAACCTTGTTGAGCCTGAAAAAGTGATAACAGTGTGCTCGATTACTTTCTCATGTATTTTCGAGCGTGATAACCGACAAAGACCAAGCTCGAGGTTTTGTGCAAAAAACCATAAAAAACAACTTAAACATGCGATGAAAAAGAGAAAAAATATCCGTATCCCTGCGTATGGACGTCGAAGTCGTCATGCCTACAAAAGGTCACACTCATAGGGGTATTAGGCATTAGGTTTAATAAATAACAATTATAAAAACCAACAAAAATGGTAAAAGTAAATATAAGTGGGTGAAAGCTCTTTTTACCATAGTCATTGTAACCTTGCCAATATTTTAGCCCAAAACACCTCTTTTGCCCTTGAATTTCGACACTCGATTATGGAAGGTACGAACAACCATTTGGCAAACCGTCTCCAGCAGTGAGGTAAGCTCCTTGTCTTCTATCTTTACATGGTTCAATTTTTCATTTTCATTGGTAAAATTTAAGTTTTTGAGCTTGTTTTAGGGCTGAAAATTGTGCTTAGCCATTCTCACAGGCTAGCCACACGGGACTTGCAAGAATGAATCATTCTCGCAGGTGGCCCCAAAGGCACCTGCGAGAACCTCATACTGTGCCAAAGGGGCACCTATGAGAACTGCAAAGTGAAACGTTTCTTTAATGTTTGCTCAATGAAAAGTGTACCAAGTCTTGAAGAGAGTTGTTGAGCTTCTTCTTATGTGTCTTATGCAGGCATTTGGCTATCACCATGGTTCTGGAATGCCGTGAAAGAGAGCATGAAGAAGATGATGCTATTGCCGGGAATAACCTGAGCACCGTTGTCGCTTTGCAAGACTGTGGTCTCCTGAAATTCTTTTAGATCCCATGTATGAGGGCCCAAGTCAGGCTTTTGGAGTACCTCGTTCATATGTGGGATGTGGACCAACAAGTATTCCACGTAGGGGTCCACACATTGTCCTTGAATATCGAGGATGTTTATTTATTGACATGACTGTCATGGCATGGGCACCATGCTAGCTTGACTAGTAGCTGAGGTGGTGGGTTTCCTATGAGTGAATACTGCCATTTGTACTATGTTCCAGAGGCAGAAAGGAGCAAAGGAAAAGTGGCTATTTGTGGGGTCCATGATTTGACCCTTTGTACTATTTTGTTCACCATTGCTCATATGGCTGGGAGTGCTGCTCCACACATGGCTCTCTAGAGATACTTTCAGTATGCCATAGAGTTTATTGAGCGTCAGGTCTTTAACTGAGAAGACGCAGTCCTTCATAGCATGAAGAGGTAGTTGACTAAATGCAGGAGAGGCGACCTGAAGCAATTTGGGTACGGGTCATTGTTGGTGTCCTTATTTCTTGAGAGGGTGCCCTTGCTGAGGTTGCAGGTTGAGTGGGGTCTACTGGCTCCAGAGGATCCGAGGATGTTGAGGTGGTGTAACCTCATGGCCTGACATGTAGCTGGACCAATCATTAAATACAACGATTCCTTCTTTGACTGGTTGCGACCACAGATGCTGATGGTCGATGATTATGCCTATGTCGGGTTGGACTTCCGAGGAGATCCAGACTTGGCCCTGCCTGAGGGCGCTCAGTCGGGAGATCTCAGTAAGAAGTACACATTTTTTACTTTTTAAATGTTTTTGTGAATTTTATCATATGCAAATGTTTTTATGTTCGTCCAAGGTCTAATTACAAAAATTATTTTTTGATGACACAGACGTGGGGCCTTATCGACCTCCGGGTACTTCTCTTATGCAACAACGAGGAGAGGTGGATCCAGTGCCACAATGGGACGCTGAAGATTATGAAGCAGTGGAACAAAACTTATAGGGTTTGACTGCAGACATTCTAGACATGCCTCTTGGAGAGGTTCCACGACGTTATCAGCGTCATACGGTGGGGGTGTTAGAGTGTGTTGGCCGACTACTTCGTAGGATTGCCTGGGTAGTCGTGTGTTACCATGAACGTCATCCATGATGTCACTTTGTAGAAGCTATGAGCTTCAGATTTTGAAATTTTGGTCCTCGGACAGAACTTTTTTGTAAAAAACTTTTTGATCGTTATATATACATATGGATTCTACCGACTTATCTTGTGTTATGTGATACTTGTGATGTGATTGATTTATAAATGAACCAAATGTCTGTCTAATACATAGTTAGCTAATGCACCAGTTAATGTATTTAGACATTTAGGAATATGCTGATACTCAATATAATCAAAATAACGTTCCAAGAGGCGAATTCGCAAATACACCTGTAAGAAAGTAGGGCTTCGAATAACATAGATATTACTTAACTGTAGTACTACGAGCTGCGACTTGAGTCACACAACCAAGTGACAGATACCAAGTGAGATAGCATCAATCAAAAATTTGATAACAACGCTATACTCTACAATATTGTTGGTCGCACGACTGAGGCACACACCTCGTAGAGTGATAAGTTCGTTTGTAGCGGCATAAATTGCCCACGTAGCAGAAGCAAGGTTCTGAGTACTACAACTAGCACCATCAGCGAAGCCAATGTGGGGTAGCGAAGACTCTGACATATGGAAATCAAACACAACGTCACATAAGGGAAGAGACCGGATAACGAAACAACAAACTACAGTAACACACAAGAAGTATGATACAATAAAAATACAAGTACTCGTGCACAGGTG
>SNQJ01S0066988.1:89446-100192 GCA_010110895.2 Picea sitchensis | reverse complement strand
CGTACCACTCAATGGAGCAGTCGACCAATGGATGATGATACACCAATTATATGGCGTTGGTAGCATCGAGGTAACTCGTCCACGGTAATGTCAAGGATGTTCATGGTCAATCCCTCAATGTTTTGTTCGTTCTCCTCGAGATCCTCATCATCCACCCCTCAACCCACCAATGTGCCTATATCTCCACGTCTCTGAATAGGAGATGATCTTGGAGGCCGATAAGGGGCCATATCTGTATTGTTGAGATCACTTGATTAATCTTAGATAAATAAAAAAAACATTTTATAATTAAAATACCAAAAACAACATATAATGAAAAAAATATTCTTACCTACCTCTCACCATTGAGAACCCTCAGGTAATGCCAAGTCGGGGTCTCCACGGAAGTTAGTCTCGGCATAAGCATAGTCCTCAACCATAACTATCTAATCCCTCAGCTACTGGAAGAAAGCTTGGTCATATTTGACGATTGGCATGCTAGCGTAACGGGCTATAAAATCCACCCATATTTTATTTGAGGATCCTGTGGAGCAGGTATTCCCTATTCCATATGTTGTAGGTGCAAAATAGGGACCCTCTCTAGGAAGAAGGATACCAAAATAGATCCATACTCGAATTGTTTTAATCTATCATTCCTACATTTTGTCAATTGTTTCTTCACATTTTTCAGAAGACCCTCACACCAATTGAAAACACGGGGCTCCATACACTATATAGCATACTGAAAATGGATTTGTAAATCCATGTTAGGAGTCACACTCCCTGCCATCTAAGTGATAGTGTAGAGGATAGTTCTCAAAGGCAAATCTCGAACATCCCTTATGGAAACGTTGCCACTATGTTTCTCTGTACCTAGTACGCAGTGATGTGCAACGTAATAATTCATGGGTTCACCACCACCTCTGATTCTCGAGAGTGACACCCAAGATCCTTGACGAGATAACCCCATCAAGAAGTAAATGTCATCAATATCCAAGGTAAGTGTATGCACACCCACATGAAATGATTGTTCATTGGCATCCCACATGTGGACTAGGTACTCCGATAACCTCAATTGGGCTATCATGCCCTGGACTTTGAAAATTTTGAGGAAGCCACATTCCCATAGTACCATGAGAGTGCCTGGGTCATTCCCAGAAAAGTAATATTCTTCCTTGTTCTCATGTTCCCTCCACTAGAGCATAATGACCAATGAAAACCTACCAAACAACATTACAAGATGATTAGGTTCATCAAAATTTAAAAGTTGGAATTTTTCCTAGCTCTATTTCTCCTTTTAAAATTTGAGTTATGGTCATCGTAGGGGCTCTCTTTTCCACAGAGCAGCGTCATTGCACCCTATTTGTGGAACCCCTGCGATGATTTTGGATCTTCGCAGTGCACGATAGGGTGAGCCTGCGACGATCTCAAAGCGCAATAACCCCTAAAAAAAATCCATAACTCAAAAAGGAAAAATTCAACCATGAAAAGAGAGAGGGGAAGAAGAATACCTTATTGACAGAGGCAGTTCGAGAAATGGTCCACCGGGTGCTCCAGAATCGTTGCTTGAAATTCAGAGGAAAAGGGGGGTTTTGGGCACTAATTGGGTTAAAATACAAATGAAATAGTAAATGAACTATTTTGACCTATTTTTTTTTTTTCAGCATTTTAATTTCAAATTAAATCAATTTTTGAATATTTTTACCTATGCCCTAAGCCTAATGAACTTTGCAAAGTGTCTCTATTACAAGTTGAGAGATCTGAGGACCGGACTTTTGATATGGATCCTCCATTTTTTATCATTTTTGTGTGTTTTTCTTATGTACATATACTTTTAGGGTTTTTTAGGAAAAACTATGAGCATGGTCTTAATTCTTTCTAAATCTGATGAAACTATGAGAATGTAATTGAGTGACCTATTTTCGCTTTTTCGGACTCGTAATGGTAATACAAAAAATCAACCCTATGGAGTATCCTTTAATCTCTTTTCAAGCTCCCTAAAAATGAAAATATAGCGGAGCGACCTTGTTCTTTTCACGCTCATAAAAGTATTTGAAGAAAATGTATAATGAGCAGTAGATTATTTATTTTTCGGTCTCTTCAGACTAACTTATGAAAAAGGACATTTTGGAGTTTTCTTTAAGTGTTTTTCAGACTCTCTAAACATGAAAAACCCCTGAGTTTTCTTTCTTTGAATTCGTAAAACAAGCATCAAAAGGCTCATATGGGACCGAACCACTCCTTCCTAGGGTTCGTTAAAATTACTCTGAGGGATTCATCCGAAGGATGAGATTACATTACAAGCATATGTTATTCTCCACAATATTGCGTAAAAATAAAGAGGTACTTGCCAGAAATGGTGGGGGGGAATTGGGAAAGAAATGTATATATGTATATGTGTTAGTGGCAGTAAGTCGCTCTTAAACATGACACCCATGTTCATCATTGTATTCAGGCTGGGAAATCCATTTGTCTCTTGTTTGAGCATCCATAAGTCCATATGTTGGGTCCTCCTTGAGTCAATGCTGCCAAGACAACTATCATTTCATTCGTATATTCAAGATAACTCCAAACTAAAGAAACCTTCTATCGATTCGAACATATGCAGTCTTTAAAATTTCTATCATGTCTACCTTCCATGAGTCAGTTCTGAATCACTTCATACTTTGATCTACTACAATTTTGTTACATATTTTGTGTCATTGATGGGGGATACATTAAGGCCCTCCTACGACGAGTCTTTTCCTATCAACTTCAACTCATCATCTGGGGATTAGACTTAGAAATCATTTAGTACCTTGGAACCTGCATGAATCAATGGCAGGTTTCTTCAATTTCAAACAGTGGGTTCACATCATTGACCACTGATTCGAAGATTTCATCGAGTGTTCGACTTCAACTCATTTATTCACATTCGTTGGATTGTACTAGAGTACCTTGGGAGTCATTGACATCAATGGTGATTTCCCTCACACTTGTTAACAGTATTCATTAATGAACGGTAATCAAGTGGTTTCTACCATGTTCGACTTCGACACCTGTAATCACATGGCTATATTCATACTTCAGAGCGATGGATATGAAGACCCTGGATCTCACCATATTAGTCCAGGTTGCGATGGAGTATTCATAAGTTTATACTGACACATAGATCCATTGTTTATGTTTCGTGGCTATGTCCAAATTTGAATTCTTAAGAGCATAGATCCACAGTGTATTTCTCGTGGATATGTTAAATCATGATGACATGGATCCACAGTATATGTTTGGTGGCCATGACTCACTTGAAACTTATGATTAGAGTCACTTGTAGTCTGAGTATGGGAATTCCTACCTCAGAAGATGGTATATTATTATGTAGATTCTTGATTGTTTGCAAGTTCTCGACCGATGCACTCCTTTTTTTCGACACACATTCTACAAAGTATTCCAGCTATCACAGGTTCCAACTTCATACTTTGGGGGGAATTCGGTTACACATTATTTTGGTCACCACTGTGATCAACTGACGATATGTTCATAACTCACTTCCATGTTCCCTGAAGATACTAAATGAGACTTTCTCCATGAGAAAAGTGGATCATCTTTCCTTCCTTAAAACCCATATCAAAGGAGATCGTCACGCCCTTCTCAATGTTTGGGGTGTGACGATGCTTGATTGTCGCATGTTGCACCAAAACTAGATTGTAGCATCGTCGTAGGCTACATGTGCATAGGGTGTGACGATCCTCAAACAAGAGGAAAAAGTGAAATTCACGAAAGTTCTAGAAGGGAATCTTCTAGAATATGAGGTGGTCTCCAATCGTTTTGGATATTACTCACTTCTATGATTTAGAGGGATCATCCTAATCTCCTCATACATCCCTCTTTCACCCTATATAAAGAGGGATCTCTCATGGGAAAGGCTAGGTTGGCTTATGCATGAATAATTATGTTGAAGATTGTACTTGTGATAGATTTGTTTTAGCTCTCCAAGTCAGGTTATGAATTCTCTTCATCAAAAGTATTCGAGCAAAGGTGTGTGTGTTGAAGAAAAGGGAAATTGGAAGGGACCTTGCAACATCAAGGCATGGGTTGTATTATCCACTTTCATTTAATATAATGCAGTAATACATTTCTTCCCTATAAAGGTGTCTCTACTTTTATTGTATAACTCATTGATATTATACATAGACTTCATTGGAATATATGCATCGTTGTTCTCTCTCTTTGTTGGTTTGTACTTCTTAACAGGTTCACCATCCCACAAATCCAAATATGGAGCAGCAAGGATGACACTAGCGAGGATCAAACGTCATTTAAATGGTATGTCATTTGATCCTCTATGAACTAGTTTATATGACAATGAAATCTAAGGAGAAACTTGTATTCTGCCATGTTTTGTTATATCTTCTTGTTGAAGTTAGGGAGATTAGTTTGTGTCTGTACTTACCGATTTTTCCGATAACAGGGAGGCTTGTGGCGAAAGGATATGCACAGAAATAAGGCAAAGACTATGAGGATACTTTCCCCCCTACAACAAAATGGACTACCATTCATGCATTGTTGGCTTTGGTAGCACATAATAGGTGGAAGGTTCATCACATGGATGTGAAGACAAATTTCTTGAATGGAGATTTGAAAGAGAATATCTACATATCTCAACCAAAAGGATTTGTTGTGATGGGTCCAGAACCTAAGGTATGTAAATTCATCAAGTATCTGTATGGCCTAAAGCAATCACCTCATGCATGGTATGAAAATCTAGCTCAACATATTTTGAAGATCAATTTCAAATGCAACTTTGTTTGTCAATAAAGTTGGAAAAAATGTTGTATATCTTATGGTGTATGTAGATAATATTTAGATAGCAGGGAACAATGAATGATATATTGCATCTATAAAGAAATAATTTCATAAGGGTTTTCAAATGAAAAACATGGGACATATTCACTATTACTTGGGTATTGAAGTAGCTTAGAATACAAGGTATATATTCATTTCCCAAAATAGGTACAATGGAGAGTTGTTGAGTAAATTTGGCATGGTTGATTGTAATTCTTTGTCTACTCCAATGGAGAAAAATATCAAGCTAACATCAAAAGAAAGGAATGAATTTGAGGATGCAATTAAATATAGATATCTTGTGGGGAGTCTTATCTACCTTACTACTACCAGACCAGATATTTCATTTGTGGTTGGGATACTTTCTAGGTTCATGTAAAAACATTATGAAGGACATTGGTGTGGTGCAAAGAGAGCTCTAAGGTGCTTGAAGGGAACTCAAGACTTTGGGCTCAAATACTCTAAAGTGGAGAACTTCAAAATAGTTGGACATATAGATTCAGACTTTTATGGGGATAAGGAGAATGGAGTGTTTACTTCAAGATGCCTCATGAGTCTTGGATCGATAACTATCTCTTGGATATCACACACAATTTGTTCCAACAGATTCCACTACATAGGAAGAATATGTGGTAGTCATAGAGGCAACAAAGGAAATTGTGTGGCTTAGGAATATACCATAGGATTCGTAGAAGAAACATGTGAATGCTACTCCACTTTTTATTGGAAACACTTATGCAATCAAGTTGGCAAAGAATCCTAGATTCCATTATCAAACAAAGAACATCAACACAAAGTAGCATTTGATTCGACATCATGTAGAGGCCAAGACCATTCAGTTGATACATTGTTCCACAAGTGAGAAAATTGTAGACATCTTCACCAAAGTTCTTGGAAGAGAAAATTTTGAGAAGTTCATAAAGATGTTTAGACTTACAAACACCCCTTCGGATTAAGGGGGGAGATGTTAGATACCTAATCCTTGGGATTGTGGTATATTTTAAATATTTAGAGTCAAATGTAATAGGAAGAACCATCAGACTTGTGGGAAGATGAAACCAAAGGTCATGTTAGATTGTATTTGTATATAACTCTCTTTACCAAAAAATCAATTCGTGGAGTTATTCAACCTTGTTTTCTCAAAAGGCACCTTGTAAGGACAAGTACCATTTTTTTGGGAAAATGTGATAGTTTCTCATTCGATTCATTGTCTCATCCTAACACTCATTCTTTATGATTCTCATTCCATTATGGATATTCCCATGCTATACTTTCTTATGGTATTCCATACCAATTACATAACCACTGGTATCCAACATCATGAATCTAGGAATTGGAAGGATGTGTGAATTAGTAGAGACATGGTGAGTTTCTCTACTTGTATTAAACAAAAGTTGTGTAGATAAATCAATGGTTGTAGTTGAGCATAAATTTTGCAGCAAGATAGGAACCCATCATGGACATGTTTATGTTAAGTATTGACTTCTTCTTGGTAAAATAATTACTCCACCAGGTTTTCCCATAAGGAAATCAACAATTAGTCTCTTCTTGCATGCATTAGGACACAAGCTAGTAGTGCTTTCCTAAGGCACTACAAGTAGCAAAGGGAAATGTTCAATATGTGTTGTGTATGTCTATAAGAATAGAGTTTCATGGCTGATTGATTGATGGATGACATGCTTGATGTATTATGAAGCAAGACTATTGGATGAGTCGTGAAAGAAACTAGTCAGGGTGAGTGTGCTATAAGATTTTAGTTGGTTTCTTCACCTTGGCGGCCTCATAATCTGGCATGGGAGTGGCAGATACACTATATGCTTATGGTTGGGAAATGAATCAATTTTACATAGTTTCTTGGACCACTTTTGTTAAAATATAAGTGTTTAATCTTTATTTTACATTTATGCAATTTTCGTTCTCTATTTTATTTATATGATGAAGATATTTGCATAAGAATGAATAGAGGAATTTGTCTTCGTTCTTTCCATGATTATATGTTTCAATACTTTTGTTGGATATTTAATTATGCAAACATGCATGAATAGTAGTTAATTGAATTTATCTTGGAAGTCAATCTTTTTAAAATTAGTGAATCCAACTTGTTAATGATTAAAAAATGAATATTGGATTAGTGGGTATACATAGGTTGGCTCAAAGGGTGTTAGCGAGTAAACCAAAAAAAGAGGACAAGGAAAGTAATCTAGCTTGATATATGCCAATATTTGAAGGGGTGGAAGAGTTATATATCTCAAAGTACTTGATGACCATTAAGGAAAATTGGGTCAAGGGTTTAGAGGAAATGCTTTAGTGTTCCAACAGAGGTAGAACATTGGATCAATTAGCCAAATGTGAGGAGGAAGAAAACATTTTTAATGAATTTTCCATCATCTAGATCACTCCAAATGTGAAGGCTTTATCTGGGGGTGTTAAATGACATAATGTCCTAGGCTAGAGGTAACACAATTTTAGGAAAATATTGATCCACTATGTTATAAGGACAAGATGAGTGATCTATTCTTGGCCCAATTAAGATATGGTTGTCTTTCAACCAAACTTTTACCCAACATTGATTCATGAAGAATAGTTTGTAACTAAGGATGGACAATCCCTAGCCAAAACCCTAAACTTATGAAACTTAGAAGTTGATCATTACATTAATATATAAAACCATGCTTGCCTTTTAATAAGAATGGAAGCTAACAATAGTTGAATGTGGCTAAATTTTTATTTACTCCCCCCATTATAGGTATACAAATGGGTGAAAATAATTTTCAAAAAATATTCTATTTTTATTTTTTATATTTTGGATCTCCAAGCTTCAAAGGAGATTCTCCGAGAAAGATATCAATGAGATGGTTATAAATGTTAACAGGACTATTAATAGAATAAAATAACACTATTAGTAGGGAAAATGGTTAATGGATTGAGTCACTCTAATTATCAACATTTCATTGAGAAATATCAAACTTTGGTTCTAATTATCTACATCTTATTCATTCTTATGCACTAAAAATATTAACTTATAAAAATATTCTGATTTTCAATTCGTAATATTAATTAATGCCACTCATTAGTATTATTTAGAAATATTAATTCCTTATTGTGTACATATTTATATTTCATGAAATATTATTTGAATATTTTTAAATAATATTATTTGAAAATCCCATGAATCTTGATAGTGTTAATATTCTTTGGAATTCCACGTTATCAGTATGACCAACAGATATATCTTTCTCATCTCTATTTCTAATTTATAGGATTTTCCCCGAATGCGGGTGTCCACCTGGTGGCCTCCACCATTCCCCTTAGCACGCGTCGTGTTGTCCGAACATGCTCCACCTCACCCCCATCATGCACTTTAATTGTCCTCCTCCCCCAAGACACAGCTTCATAACTCTCCCCATGGCTCCTGCTCCCCACCTTCTCGGCCTCTGAATGTCCATCAGTTCACACGCTCCCGAAGCCCGACAGCCTTAATGGCGTCATATTTGACACCCCCTCGTCTTGACGCTCTTCTCTCGGCCACCTGCACCTCTCCACCCATTCTCTCCTTGCCTCTAATGTGAATCGAATCTCTTCTCTTCACAAACAACGTCCCTCTGCTCTTTGCGTAAGGTGGTGGCTCTCCTTCCTCACAACGCCGATAATTATCAATTCTTCTTGTATTCCTCCTTGTAGGCATGCCACCCCCACCTTGGGGCGAAGTGGTCGTGGTAAGTGAGCCTCCATAGTTCCTCCCCCACCCCTTCTGGCCAATTAGGATGGCTATGATCGTTCGGTTCCAGTCTCCCTGCGGCGGCTACTTGATGAATGGGAAGAAGAAGTCTCAGGCTCCCTCCCGACATCCCATCGCACCTCCAGGCACTGTCAGAGCTATTGGGTGGTAAAAAAAACACTTCTCCTGCACCCTCCTCAGCCTCCCAAGCATATTTGTTCTGAGCCCCTCCAACTCGCCTTACTCACCCCATTCCCCCAATGTTTTTCCTCCTCCCTTTTCTCCTCCCTCCCTCATCACTTGTCCTCCTCCCTCTTCGGCCCACCCTAACACCTCAGCGCCTCCATAGGCTCCTAGCATTTCATTTGAGGTGACTGCTCCAGACATGCACAACTCGTTGAAGGCTCCCTTCATCAAAAGCGCAGGCCTCTCGATCAAGAATCCAAGTTTGGACAGCTCCAACGACAATGACAGTGATTTCAGTGGTTTTCAATTATTGAAGAAACTCCTCCTGATGGCCAATGTTCTTGATGCTCAGGCCTCTATTATATTTTCAGGGTTTTTTAACATTTGCAAATTTTTTTGGTCTTCTGTCAACAAGCACATAGAAAATTAAAATCAAGTTTTTGGTAAGCCTGGTTTCCCATCAAGGGCAGGCAAAATTCTCAAGTCTATCCCTGCCTAGTTTCCCACTAAGGGAAGGCCTAATTTTTGTCCACCCTCAAGGACAATCACTGTGTTTTTGAATGTATTTTTACTGTATTTTAATAGATTAGCACCTGAACTTACAAAAAAAAAAAAATCATAGGATTTGAAAATATTACTACTTAATATGAGCATGCTAATCTTATTTGTTAAAAAAATCTTGAGCATGTTGGTCTTTTTTTTCTGAGAAAGAAAAAGCTTGTGTTCCAATAAAAAGTAGAATATACAGACCTATTGGCCCCCTATTTCTCTTCTATCCTTACTTACTATTATTCTTCACTTTCAGCATAGATTTACATTTAAACCATCATTTATGTCCCAAAATATTTGAGGGAATTAAAGAAAAAAGGACATTTCTTTAAAAAGTTGATCATCATAAAATTCATGAATTATGAAAACACCATCATCCAAAGTCAAGGCTTCCTAATTCATGAATTATGAAAACACCATCATCCAAATTCAATGATTCCTTGGAAAGTTTATCTACCATCTCATTTAACTCTATAAATATGTGAAAAAAGAGTACCACTCCGGTTTTTCAAGAAATGAATGGATCTGTCACATTAGAGGTTGAAGTCACCCCGCCAATAGCTGAGAATTCCCTTTGACTCAATCAATCGTGACCCAAGAATATCCTAGCACTTGTATCTTCCTCAAATTTAGCATATCAACCTGAAACAACAAAACTCAGAGAACATAAAGCTTTGTTTTCATGTTTGTACCTATACCAGGCACATATCGAATTTTGAAATAATGTGTGTTGGATATGAACAAGACTGCTCCTGCACAACATCTGGTAGGATGCCCCTAGTTGGCCCCATCGAAAAATCCCCAGGGAACCCCTTCCACTAATGATGACATTGAGGGAGTTCTGATTTTTGGGGATTTTATCTCCGACCTAAATTCCACTGAGATCTTGTTGATCAATCCTACCACATCATCTGTAAGATTAAAGGTATCCTAAAAAACAAAATTGTTCCTAGACCACCATAATAAATAAATAAATAAATAAAAAAGAATCAACTTAAATTATTTAATTTCCATATCCTCCTTCCATGATTTAAGCCATCCTTCCAAAACGCCTTCTAGTCCATGAGCGATAATTTTGAATTATTTTTCAATACCTTGTCAAACTTGTTGCGTGTATGGGAAATGGACGAATAGATGTTGAAAAAATTCCAATTCTGATTTGCATAGAGATCACCAATTGGAGCCAATCCAACCTCACTTCATACCAGTATCCCAAGTCAAGATATTGTTTTCCATCATGAGCCATACCATTATTTTTTCTTTGTTTGGTGCATTGGAATCCCAAACAAATTTCCACCACCATTTCCTCTCCCCATCAAAAGATTCCTCTACTGGCATTTGATAACTCGACTTCGTTGAGTAAGAACCATTCTTCTCATTTCATGTCCAAAAAAGAACATCCTCTGCATCCTCCTAAAGAGTGATCAAATTTCACTTTAAAATTTTTAGATAACCCTCCCATAATTCGGCATTCTCACCTGCTAGGTCTA
>SNQJ01S0066988.1:49528-89436 GCA_010110895.2 Picea sitchensis | reverse complement strand
TATTTTCACCCATTTGTATACCTATAATGGGGGGAGTAAATAAAAATTTAGCCACATTCAACTATTGTTAGCTTCCATTCTTATTAAAAGGCAAGCATGGTTTTATATATTAATGTAATGATCAACTTCTAAGTTTCATAAGTTTAGGGTTTTGGCTAGGGATTGTCCATCCTTAGTTACAAACTATTCTTCATGAATCAATGTTGGGTAAAAGTTTGGTTGAAAGACAACCATATCTTAATTGGGCCAAGAATAGATCACTCATCTTGTCCTTATAACATAGTGGATCAATATTTTCCTAAAATTGTGTTACCTCTAGCCTAGGACATTATGTCATTTAACACCCCCAGATAAAGCCTTCACATTTGGAGTGATCTAGATGATGGAAAATTCATTAAAAATGTTTTCTTCCTCCTCACATTTGGCTAATTGATCCAATGTTCTACCTCTGTTGGAACACTAAAGCATTTCCTCTAAACCCTTGACCCAATTTTCCTTAATGGTCATCAAGTACTTTGAGATATATAACTCTTCCACCCCTTCAAATATTGGCATATATCAAGCTAGATTACTTTCCTTGTCCTCTTTTTTTGGTTTACTCGCTAACACCCTTTGAGCCAACCTATGTATACCCACTAATCCAATATTCATTTTTTAATCATTAACAAGTTGGATTCACTAATTTTAAAAAGATTGACTTCCAAGATAAATTCAATTAACTACTATTCATGCATGTTTGCATAATTAAATATCCAACAAAAGTATTGAAACATATAATCATGGAAAGAACGAAGACAAATTCCTCTATTCATTCTTATGCAAATATCTTCATCATATAAATAAAATAGAGAACGAAAATTGCATAAATGTAAAATAAAGATTAAACACTTATATTTTAACAAAAGTGGTCCAAGAAACTATGTAAAATTGATTCATTTCCCAACCATAAGCATATAGTGTATCTGCCACTCCCATGCCAGATTATGAGGCCGCCAAGGTGAAGAAACCAACTAAAATCTTATAGCACACTCACCCTGACTAGTTTCTTTCACGACTCATCCAATAGTCTTGCTTCATAATACATCAAGCATGTCATCCATCAATCAATCAGCCATGAAACTCTATTCTTATAGACATACACAACACATATTGAACATTTCCCTTTGCTACTTGTAGTGCCTTAGGAAAGCACTACTAGCTTGTGTCCTAATGCATGCAAGAAGAGACTAATTGTTGATTTCCTTATGGGAAAACCTGGTGGAGTAATTATTTTACCAAGAAGAAGTCAATACTTAACATAAACATGTCCATGATGGGTTCCTATCTTGCTGCAAAATTTATGCTCAACTACAACCATTGATTTATCTACACAACTTTTGTTTAATACAAGTAGAGAAACTCACCATGTCTCTACTAATTCACACATCCTTCCAATTCCTAGATTCATGATGTTGGATACCAGTGGTTATGTAATTGGTATGGAATACCATAAGAAAGTATAGCATGGGAATATCCATAATGGAATGAGAATCATAAAGAATGAGTGTTAGGATGAGACAATGAATCGAATGAGAAACTATCACATTTTCCCAAAAAAATGGTACTTGTCCTTACAAGGTGCCTTTTGAGAAAACAAGGTTGAATAACTCCACGAATTGATTTTTTGGTAAAGAGAGTTATATACAAATACAATCTAACATGACCTTTGGTTTCATCTTCCCACAAGTCTGATGGTTCTTCCTATTACATTTGACTCTAAATATTTAAAATATACCACAATCCCAAGGATTAGGTATCTAACATCTCCCCCCTTAATCCGAAGGGGTGTTTGTAAGTCTAAACATCTTTATGAACTTCTCAAAATTTTCTCTTCCAAGAACTTTGGTGAAGATGTCTACAATTTTCTCACTTGTGGAACAATGTATCAACTGAATGGTCTTGGCCTCTACATGATGTCGAATCAAATGCTACTTTGTGTTGATGTTCTTTGTTTGATAATGGAATCTAGGATTCTTTGCCAACTTGATTGCATAAGTGTTTCCAATAAAAAGTGGAGTAGCATTCACATGTTTCTTCTACGAATCCTATGGTATATTCCTAAGCCACACAATTTCCTTTGTTGCCTCTATGACTACCACATATTCTTCCTATGTAGTGGAATCTGTTGGAACAAATTGTGTGTGATATCCAAGAGATAGTTATCGATCCAAGACTCATGAGGCATCTTGAAGTAAACACTCCATTCTCCTTATCCCCATAAAAGTCTGAATCTATATGTCCAACTATTTTGAAGTTCTCCACTTTAGAGTATTTGAGCCCAAAGTCTTGAGTTCCCTTCAAGCACCTTAGAGCTCTCTTTGCACCACACCAATGTCCTTCATAATGTTTTTACATGAACCTAGAAAGTATCCCAACCACAAATGAAATATCTGGTCTGGTAGTAGTAAGGTAGATAAGACTCCCCACAAGATATCTATATTTAATTGCATCCTCAAATTCATTCCTTTCTTTTGATGTTAGCTTGATATTTTTCTCCATTGGAGTAGACAAAGAATTACAATCAACCATGCCAAATTTACTCAACAACTCTCCATTGTACCTATTTTGGGAAATGAATATATACCTTGTATTCTAAGCTACTTCAATACCCAAGTAATAGTGAATATGTCCCATGTTTTTCATTTGAAAACCCTTATGAAATTATTTCTTTATAGATGCAATATATCATTCATTGTTCCCTGCTATCTAAATATTATCTACATACACCATAAGATATACAACATTTTTTCCAACTTTATTGACAAACAAAGTTGCATTTGAAATTGATCTTCAAAATATGTTGAGCTAGATTTTCATACCATGCATGAGGTGATTGCTTTAGGCCATACAGATACTTGATGAATTTACATACCTTAGGTTCTGGACCCATCACAACAAATCCTTTTGGTTGAGATATGTAGATATTCTCTTTCAAATCTCCATTCAAGAAATTTGTCTTCACATCCATGTGATGAACCTTCCACCTATTATGTGCTACCAAAGCCAACAATGCATGAATGGTAGTCCATTTTGTTGTAGGGGGGAAAGTATCCTCATAGTCTTTGCCTTATTTCTGTGCATATCCTTTCGCCACAAGCCTCCCTGTTATCGGAAAAATCGGTAAGTACAGACACAAACTAATCTCCCTAACTTCAACAAGAAGATATAACAAAACATGGCAGAATACAAGTTTCTCCTTAGATTTCATTGTCATATAAACTAGTTCATAGAGGATCAAATGACATACCATTTAAATGACGTTTGATCCTCGCTAGTGTCATCCTTGCTGCTCCATATTTGGATTTGTGGGATGGTGAACCTGTTAAGAAGTACAAACCAACAAAGAGAGAGAACAACGATGCATATATTCCAATGAAGTCTATGTATAATATCAATGAGTTATACAATAAAAGTAGAGACACCTTTATAGGGAAGAAATGTATTACTGCATTATATTAAATGAAAGTGGATAATACAACCCATGCCTTGATGTTGCAAGGTCCCTTCCAATTTCCCTTTTCTTCAACACACACACCTTTGCTCGAATACTTTTGATGAAGAGAATTCATAACCTGACTTGGAGAGCTAAAACAAATCTATCACAAGTACAATCTTCAACATAATTATTCATGCATAAGCCAACCTAGCCTTTCCCATGAGAGATCCCTCTTTATATAGGGTGAAAGAGGGATGTATGAGGAGATTAGGATGATCCCTCTAAATCATAGAAGTGAGTAATATCCAAAACGATTGGAGACCACCTCATATTCTAGAAGATTCCCTTCTAGAACTTTCGTGAATTTCACTTTTTCCTCTTGTTTGAGGATCGTCACACCCTATGCACATGTAGCCTACGACGATGCTACAATCTAGTTTTGGTGCAACATGCGACAATCAAGCATCGTCACACCCCAAACATTGAGAAGGGCGTGACGATCTCCTTTGATATGGGTTTTAAGGAAGGAAAGATGATCCACTTTTCTCATGGAGAAAGTCTCATTTAGTATCTTCAGGGAACATGGAAGTGAGTTATGAACATATCGTCAGTTGATCACAGTGGTGACCAAAATAATGTGTAACCGAATTCCCCCCAAAGTATGAAGTTGGAACCTGTGATAGCTGGAATACTTTGTAGAATGTGTGTCGAAAAAAAGGAGTGCATCGGTCGAGAACTTGCAAACAATCAAGAATCTACATAATAATATACCATCTTCTGAGGTAGGAATTCCCATACTCAGACTACAAGTGACTCTAATCATAAGTTTCAAGTGAGTCATGGCCACCAAACATATACTGTGGATCCATGTCATCATGATTTAACATATCCACGAGAAATACACTGTGGATCTATGCTCTTAAGAATTCAAATTTGGACATAGCCACGAAACATAAACAATGGATCTATGTGTCAGTATAAACTTATGAATACTCCATCGCAACCTGGACTAATATGGTGAGATCCAGGGTCTTCATATCCATCGCTCTGAAGTATGAATATAGCCATGTGATTACAGGTGTCGAAGTCGAACATGGTAGAAACCACTTGATTACCGTTCATTAATGAATACTGTTAACAAGTGTGAGGGAAATCACCATTGATGTCAATGACTCCCAAGGTACTCTAGTACAATCCAACGAATGTGAATAAATGAGTTGAAGTCGAACACTCGATGAAATCTTCGAATCAGTGGTCAATGATGTGAACCCACTGTTTGAAATTGAAGAAACCTGCCATTGATTCATGCAGGTTCCAAGGTACTAAATGATTTCTAAGTCTAATCCCCAGATGATGAGTTGAAGTTGATAGGAAAAGACTCGTCGTAGGAGGGCCTTAATGTATCCCCCATCAATGACACAAAATATGTAACAAAATTGTAGTAGATCAAAGTATGAAGTGATTCAGAACTGACTCATGGAAGGTAGACATGATAGAAATTTTAAAGACTGCATATGTTCGAATCGATAGAAGGTTTCTTTAGTTTGGAGTTATCTTGAATATACGAATGAAATGATAGTTGTCTTGGCAGCATTGACTCAAGGAGGACCCAACATATGGACTTATGGATGCTCAAACAAGAGACAAATGGATTTCCCAGCCTGAATACAATGATGAACATGGGTGTCATGTTTAAGAGCGACTTACTGCCACTAACACATATACATATATACATTTCTTTCCCAATTCCCCCCCACCATTTCTGGCAAGTACCTCTTTATTTTTACGCAATATTGTGGAGAATAACATATGCTTGTAATGTAATCTCATCCTTCGGATGAATCCCTCAGAGTAATTTTAACGAACCCTAGGAAGGAGTGGTTCGGTCCCATATGAGCCTTTTGATGCTTGTTTTACGAATTCAAAGAAAGAAAACTCAGGGGTTTTTCATGTTTAGAGAGTCTGAAAAACACTTAAAGAAAACTCCAAAATGTCCTTTTTCATAAGTTAGTCTGAAGAGACCGAAAAATAAATAATCTACTGCTCATTATACATTTTCTTCAAATACTTTTATGAGCGTGAAAAGAACAAGGTCGCTCCGCTATATTTTCATTTTTAGGGAGCTTGAAAAGAGATTAAAGGATACTCCATAGGGTTGATTTTTTGTATTACCATTACGAGTCCGAAAAAGCGAAAATAGGTCACTCAATTACATTCTCATAGTTTCATCAGATTTAGAAAGAATTAAGACCATGCTCATAGTTTTTCCTAAAAAACCCTAAAAGTATATGTACATAAGAAAAACACACAAAAATGATAAAAAATGGAGGATCCATATCAAAAGTCCGGTCCTCAGATCTCTCAACTTGTAATAGAGACACTTTGCAAAGTTCATTAGGCTTAGGGCATAGGTAAAAATATTCAAAAATTGATTTAATTTGAAATTAAAATGCTGAAAAAAAAAAAATAGGTCAAAATAGTTCATTTACTATTTCATTTGTATTTTAACCCAATTAGTGCCCAAAACCCCCCTTTTCCTCTGAATTTCAAGCAACGATTCTGGAGCACCCGGTGGACCATTTCTCGAACTGCCTCTGTCAATAAGGTATTCTTCTTCCCCTCTCTCTTTTCATGGTTGAATTTTTCCTTTTTGAGTTATGGATTTTTTTTAGGGGTTATTGCGCTTTGAGATCGTCGCAGGCTCACCCTATCGTGCACTGCGAAGATCCAAAATCATCGCAGGGGTTCCACAAATAGGGTGCAATGACGCTGCTCTGTGGAAAAGAGAGCCCCTACGATGACCATAACTCAAATTTTAAAAGGAGAAATAGAGCTAGGAAAAATTCCAACTTTTAAATTTTGATGAACCTAATCATCTTGTAATGTTGTTTGGTAGGTTTTCATTGGTCATTATGCTCTAGTGGAGGGAACATGAGAACAAGGAAGAATATTACTTTTCTGGGAATGACCCAGGCACTCTCATGGTACTATGGGAATGTGGCTTCCTCAAAATTTTCAAAGTCCAGGGCATGATAGCCCAATTGAGGTTATCGGAGTACCTAGTCCACATGTGGGATGCCAATGAACAATCATTTCATGTGGGTGTGCATACACTTACCTTGGATATTGATGACATTTACTTCTTGATGGGGTTATCTCGTCAAGGATCTTGGGTGTCACTCTCGAGAATCAGAGGTGGTGGTGAACCCATGAATTATTACGTTGCACATCACTGCGTACTAGGTACAGAGAAACATAGTGGCAACGTTTCCATAAGGGATGTTCGAGATTTGCCTTTGAGAACTATCCTCTACACTATCACTTAGATGGCAGGGAGTGTGACTCCTAACATGGATTTACAAATCCATTTTCAGTATGCTATATAGTGTATGGAGCCCCGTGTTTTCAATTGGTGTGAGGGTCTTCTGAAAAATGTGAAGAAACAATTGACAAAATGTAGGAATGATAGATTAAAACAATTCGAGTATGGATCTATTTTGGTATCCTTCTTCCTAGAGAGGGTCCCTATTTTGCACCTACAACATATGGAATAGGGAATACCTGCTCCACAGGATCCTCAAATAAAATATGGGTGGATTTTATAGCCCGTTACGCTAGCATGCCAATCGTCAAATATGACCAAGCTTTCTTCCAGTAGCTGAGGGATTAGATAGTTATGGTTGAGGACTATGCTTATGCCGAGACTAACTTCCGTGGAGACCCCGACTTGGCATTACCTGAGGGTTCTCAATGGTGAGAGGTAGGTAAGAATATTTTTTTCATTATATGTTGTTTTTGGTATTTTAATTATAAAATGTTTTTTTTATTTATCTAAGATTAATCAAGTGATCTCAACAATACAGATATGGCCCCTTATCGGCCTCCAAGATCATCTCCTATTCAGAGACGTGGAGATATAGGCACATTGGTGGGTTGAGGGGTGGATGATGAGGATCTCGAGGAGAACGAACAAAACATTGAGGGATTGACCATGAACATCCTTGACATTACCGTGGACGAGTTACCTCGATGCTACCAACGCCATATAATTGGTGTATCATCATCCATTGGTCGACTGCTCCATTGAGTGGTACGGGCAATTGTTTTTTATAGCGAGAAACATCCTTGATGCTTATGTACATGAATCCATGAGCTTCACCATTTTGACATTTTGGTCTCAGGACAAACACTTTTTTGTAAATTTTGACTTATTAATATAAAGTTCTTACTGGCTTACTTGTCTTTTAAATGTGTGTTTGGATTTATAAATGATGTAAATGTCTATCTAAAACATAATTAGCCAATACCTCTGTTAATTTTTTTAGACATCTAGCAATATGTTGATGCCAATGAATAAAATAGGTCAAAATAGTTCATTTACCATTTCATTTGTATTTTCACCCAATTAGTGCCAAAAACCTCCTTTTTCGTCCGAATTTCAAGCGACGATTCTGGAGCACCCGGTGGACCATTTCTCGAACCGCTTCTGTCAAGAAGGTATCCTTCTTCCCCTCTCTCTTTTCATGGTTGAATTTTTCATTTTTAATGGTTCATTTTTGAGTCATGGGTAACATTTTAGGGGTTATTGCGCTTTGAGATCATCACAGGCTCACTCTATCGTGAACTGTGACGATCCCAAATCATCATAGGGGTTCCAGAACTAGGGTGCGATGACGCCTCTCTGTGGAAAAGAGAGCCCTTGTGACGACCACAACTCAAATTTAAAAAAAAAAAATAGAGCTAGGAAAACTTCCAAATTTTAAATTTTGATGAACCTAATCATCTTGTACTATTGTTTGGAAGGTTTTCATTGGTCATTATGCTTGAGTGAAGGGAACGTGAGCACGCAGAATAATATTACTTTGTCGGGAATGACCCAGGCACTATCATGGCACTTCGGGAGTGTGGCTTGCTCAAAATTTTCAAAGTCCCCAGTATGGTCGCCAACTTTGTTATCGGAAAAATCAGTAAGTGCAGACACAAACTAATCTCCATAACTTCAACAAGAATTTAGAACAAAACAAGGCAAAATATAAGTTTATTCTTAAATTTGATTGTCATATAAACTAGTTCAGAGAGGGAAAAATGCCATACCATTTAAATATTGTTTGATCCTCGCTAGTGTCATCATTGCCGCTCCATCTTTGGATGTGTGGGATGGTGAGCCTGTTAATAAGCACAAACCAAAAAAGAGAGAGAACAACGATGCATATATTCGAATGAAGTCTATGTATATGATCAAGGAGTTATACAATAAAAGTAGAGACACCTTTATAGGGAGGAAATGTATTACTGCATTATATTAAATGAAAGTGGAGAATACAACCCATGCCTTGATGTTGCAAGGTCCCTTCCAATGGCCCTTTGCTTCAAAACACACACCTTTTCTCCAATGATTTTGATGAAGAACATTCATAACCTGACTTGGAGAGATAAAACAAAGCTATCACAAGTACAATCTTCAACATAATTCTTCATGCATAAGCCAACCTAGACTTTCCAATGAGAGATCCCTCTTTATATAGGGTGAAAGAGGGATGGATGAGGAGATTAGGATGATCCCACTAATGTTGGAAATATAACTAAGGAGGGGGGGGGGTGAATCAGTTATGTATATAATCTTGAAACTTTTATTTTTATTTTCTGTTTCGTTCTAGATTATTATTTAATGTGTTGTTGATAACTTAACATGAATATATATACAATATTTGATAAATCACATAGAATACACAGAGACATTGATTTTCATGAGGAAACACATAAGGGTGAAAACCTCTTCTTCTTAGGATGTCAATCAAGCTCCAAATTTCATGTACATCATAGTCTTTGAGCTCCAACTCAAATATGAGGCTACAAACTTTGATAGCAAGCAATAACTTGTAGAGAGCACCTACTCTCATATTTCTCTGGCACCAAATAGATAGAATCACTAACTCCCAGAATATCTTCTAGCACCAGCTATAATTTAGAGGACTGCAATCCTCCCTAGCACCACCCTACCACCCTAAATGAATCTTACAAAACTTTACTTACTTGCTCTGTCTATGATATGGTCTGTTACAACTCCATGTCTCCTCTTCCTTCTTCAGTTTCTATACTCTGTTTTGCTTCTGCATCGTTCAACTTCTATTCTCTGCTCTTTTTCCTCCTATGCTCAACACAACCACTGTTTAGCTTCTCTTCTGCCTTTTATACTCTATGCTGCCTCTGCATACTCTTTACTGTGCCACAGATCTCCCCTTTAGATTATGCACTCCGTCTCGTCTTTCCCACATCCATCACGCTCGGAAAAAACACTCTCTCTTCTTTGTTCTGGATGTATTTCACACACCAAGTTCTCTGCCAAATCATCATAACAACTCTTCGTCTTCTCTGGTGGTTATTCCGAATTAGTTCATCATCAATGGTCATTATTCAAATATTCCTTGGCTTCTCTAGAAGTCATAACTCTTTGTCTTCTCTATCAGTTACAACCAATCATTTTGGCTTCTTTGGCTTCTAAGCCCCTTCCTTCATGTGACCATTGACGGTGTCGATACGCCTAACCAATAGGCGCTTTGTGACTCGTAACTTCAGGAATCTTAGTATGAGACATCTAGATTCTCCCAACTCCCGATATCCTAAGTGGAGCCTAGCAACGTGCTAGCTCCTCCCTTAAACTTCACTGATGTGACCATGGATGTGACCACAAGCCTAACTACCGAGTCTCCACGTGTCCTTTCTCCAAAACGTGGTTTCGATTGCATCCCGCCTTCAACTTTTTAAAGTTTGCGCACCTTCAATCACTACAATGTAATGGGACCATCGATCTCACGATCTTGATGATGCTCCTGAACTGATGGATCAGATCTAGCCTTCTTAAATCAACGACTGTGATTTACTTCGTGATCCAGGCTCTGGGAGTTTCAAATATGAACCCCTTCTTTCCTCTGTATGCCAATCTTTCGGAGTGGAAGATCTATTGACATGTGTCCCTCTTGAAATTAACGATCAAGATCTCCTTCGGGTCTCCGGACTCCAGAGATTTAAAATCTCAACTTCTCGTTTCTTTTTCATGGATATCTTCTGAAATGGAAGATCTACTAACATCTATCCTCTTTAATCCAACGACTATCCTCCCCTTCAGGACTTCTACCTTTTCAACTCTTCGACGTTTCTCTTTTCCATGAATTCTTTCACCCAGAGTCAATGATCTATTGAAACATACCCTTCTACACGATCAACGATCATGAGTGACTTTGGTACTTCGGTCTTCGGGAGTTTCAACTCCTATGCACTCATTTCTCCTAGAGGGCTTTCACCCGAACACATAATCTTCTGACTAGTACCCTTCCCAACGATCAACGGCCAGGGTCTTCTTTGGGTATTCGGTGTTCGGGACTTCGAGACTTTTAGGCTAATCTCTACTTCATTCTCCTCTGGAGTGGTCACCTGCTGAAGAAGTCATAGGTGGTGGAGACCTCTTGTTGTCGGTTAACACTTCCATTGAACTACATCAACGGTTGAGAATGCACCCGAAGTGATATTTAGATCGGATGAATGAGAGTGACTTCGGACCTTTGTCCTTCGGGACTTCGAGACTTTTGACATTTGTTGGTGATGAAACTTCCAAAGTAAATCTCCTAGAGTGATGTATCTTGCTTACGTCACTTGTTGACATGGCACGAGCCAATTTCCTCTTGACACTTGTCATCATATGATTATGCCATGTGTACTTGCTGACGTGGTCTTCGACATGTCCTTGCTGATGTGGTCTACCACATGTCCTTGCTGAGGTGGTCTGCTGATGTGTAGGCAATGTAGTGGAGGTGGAGGTAGAGCGCGGTAGTGGAGTGTGACATGTAGCAGGTAGTGGAGTGTGACATCGGAGTCCGGAGGTGGTATGTATGAGCGGTTTGGTGGTTTTCTCGAAGGGGGGGTTAGGCGGTAAGTGGTAATGAGCGAGGGGGGTCTGATATGCCCTGTCGATCGTAGATCTGAGTTCCTGATTATCGACTGCTGATATTAGCACACCCTTCTTCTAACTTATCATGTCCTTCCACTTATTTCGATCCGAAAACTGACGAAAATTCGGGTTATCGAGATCTCGGATATCAACCCTTGCTTATCCTATCCTTCCACTTAAATCAATCCGACGAATGACAGAAATTTGGGTGATCGAGATCTCAGATCTCAGCCCTTGCTTATCCTGTCCTTCCACTTAAATCAATTCGATGACTGTTAGTCTTCTAGATTGATGATCCAACAACCACTGTCGCTTTTCCTCCTGAGCTTCTTATCTCTCCGACTTATAAGGGTTTCTAAGTGTTCATGGGTCTCGACCTTTGCTCCTCCTGTGAGTCCATCTCTTGGACCTCGTCTGGAAACAACTACCTCTTCTGAGCTTTCTGATCTTCTGCTCTCTCAAGGTTTGATTCGCTGCTGTTATTTCCATCAATGGCAAGCACATTATTCCTGTAAACATGCCAACAATATCCTCCTTTGGCATTGATGGAAACCCTGAAAGGCTGCACTATTCTGCTTAGACCTCCAACTGTAGCATACAGACAACACTTTTTTCTCCCCCTTTGACATCAATGTCAAAGAAAACAGAGAGTGACTCTGTGCTCCCCCTGATCAGATATACTAGGAGCACTCTCCCCCTGATTAGATAGACTATTTTAACTCGATAATAGGGTCACACCCAACTTCTGGTGTAGATACTCAAACCGAGATTTTGCAAGCGGTTTAGTGAAGATATCAACAATCTGATCTTTGGATGGAATATAATGCAAAGAAACAACAATGTTGGTTACCCGTTCCCTCAAGAAGTGATACTTGATGGGTATATGCTTGGTCTTGGAGTGAAATACAAGATTCTTTGACACACTAATTGCACTAGTATTATCACAATGAATTGGGATCAGTGCATTATACTTTACCTCCAAGTCTGCAAGTGTCTGAATCATCCATAATACTTGGGTACAACAAGTCGCAGCTGTAATGTATTCAACTTCTGTAGTCGATAAGGAAATGGAACCTTGCTTCTTTCTTAACCATGCTACAAGAGAATCTCCTAAGAAGAATTCACCTCCACTCATGCTTTTCCTTTCATCCACGCAGTTATCCCAATCAACATTTGAATAGACTAAGAGTTGAAAATTCTGATTCCTAGGATACCATAGGCCATAGTTCATTGTTCCTTTCAAGTATCTGAATATTCTTTTGACATCCAATAGATGACTATGTTTAGGTGCAGCCTGATACCTTCCTACCATTCCAACAACATGCATTATGTCTGGACGAGATGTTGTGATTTATAATAAGCTGCCTATCATAGACCTATATGAACTTTGATCAACATCAGGTGAGTCGTCATCCTTGCTTAACTTGCATCCAGTGACCATATGTGTGCTCATAGGTGTAGAATCTTCCATTTGAAACCTTTTCAACATTTCTCTTAGATATTTCTCTTGAGAAAGAAATATTCCTTCAGACCTCTGAGTAATTTGCAGACCAATAAAAAATGATAGTTCCCCTATCATAGACATTTCAAATTCATACTGCATGGTAGAAGAAAACCATTGTACCAATGAAGCATTATTGCTTCTGAAGATGATGTCATCTACATAGACTAACACAATGAACAAGTCATTACCCTATGTTTTGATATATAGATTGCTGTCAACTGTTCCTCTCTTGAACCCTTTGTCTTGAAGATACTTATCCAATCTGTAATACCAGGCACGAGGAGCTTGTTTCAAACCATATAAGGCTTTCTTCAGCTTGCAGACAAGGTCAGGGTTATCTAACAGCTGGAAACCCTCTGGTTGTTCCATATAGACTTCTTCTTTTAGATCCCCATTTAGAAAAGATGACTTGACATCCATTTGATACACTTTAAACTGTTTATGACACGCATAGGAAAGAAAAATTCTAATAGCTTCTAATCTTGCTACAGGCGCAAATGTTTCATCAAAATCTAGTCCTTCTATTTGAGCATATCCTTTGTAGACCAATCTAGCCTTATTTCTTACGATATTTCCTTGTTCATTCATCTTGTTTTTGTAGACCCATTTGGATCCTATTACATTTTTATTTGCTGGCCTAGGAACGAGTTCCCAAGTGTCATTCTTTTCAATATGGTCCAGTTCCTTATTCATTGATTTTAACCAATTTATGTCTTTACCGGCTTCATTAAAGTTCTTAGGTTCCATCATGGATATGAAGGCTATATGTGATTGCTCGGTGTCTTTGATTATCCTTCTCCTGGTTTGTACACCTTTGTCTTTCTCACCAATTATCCGACTTTTAGGATGATTCTTTTGAGTATTCTGGAGGAAGGATTTGATGTTGATTGTTGTCCCGACTCTTCTTGTTTGGGTGTCTCTTCTCCACCTGATTCATCATATTCTTGTGACTCTGAGATTTTCTATTCTTTATCTTCATTATTCTCATCACCTTTTTCATCTGGCTTAGTGATTATTCTCTGTTGGTCTTTTACATGAGCTTCTTCATTAATTCAAACATCAATACAATCTACTAATTTATGCATTCTTTTGTTAAATCATCTGTATCCTTTACTGTTCGTTGCATATCCTAAGAAGATACCTTCATCAACTCTACTATCAAATTTTTCCAGATGATCATCATTATTCTTGATGTAACATTTACTTCCAAATACTTTGAAGTGCTTGATTGATGCAGGTTGACCAAACCACAACTCATATGGAGTTTTATCATTGTTCGGCCTTAGATGCACTTTGTTTAGAATATGAACAACCATGTGAACAACCTTCACCCAAAAGGTTTGTGAAATGTCCCTTTCACTCATCATAGCCCTTGCCATCTGCTGAACTGATCTATTTTGGCGTTCTACAACTCCATTTTGTTGAGGAGTACATGGAATAGTATATTCTCTTTTAATTCCATGTCTGTCACATAATTCTTTGAAATATCTTGACATAAATTCTTCTCCCCTATCTAAGCGAATTTCCTTTAACTTCCTTCCTGTCTGATTCTCATCTAACGCCTTAAACTTTTTGAACTTCTCAAACGCATCAGATTTTTCTCTCAGAAAGGCAACCCACGTAAGTCTGGAGAAGTCATCAATGACTAGCATAAAGTAATGTTCTCCTCCAGTTCCTTCCTTTTGCGATGGTCCACACAGATCCGTATGAACAATTTGAAGTGGTTTCTCTGAATATGTGAAACTCTTTGATTTGAATTGAGCACGAGTCAACTTCCACATTTGACAGGATTCACATACAAACTTATTAGGCTTAGATATTCTTGGAAGGTCTTTCACAGTGCCTTCATTATTCAGTTTGACAATATGATCAAAATTTAGGTGTCCAAGCCTTTCGTGCCATAACCAACTTTCATCAAGTTTTTTTAAATGACATTTCTCCTTATCTTCCTTTAGAACATATACATTGTTTTTAGTTCTAACCCCTTTTGCAATCATCTCTCCTGTGTTTACTGTCTTTATTTTACAATTCTTGGCAGTGAAAGTGACTTCACATCCTCTGTCACATATCTAATTGACAGTAAGAATATAATGCTTTAAACCATCAACAAATAATACATCTCGATTTTTGCTTCTTCCATTACTTAAGCTTACTAGATCTTTATCTTTGATCTTTCTCAGAGAATCATTTCCAAAGGTCACATTCCCTAATTTATTTTCTTTGAGTAATAGGAACTTACTTTTGTCTCCTGTCATATGACTGGAGCATCCACTGTCAATATACTAGGTGTCTTTTTGTCTTTGAGCTGACAACACTAATCCACACTTGTTATATTCATTCTTCTTCCAAACATTGATGTTTTCAACTCTGTGATTTGAATCTGGCTCAGAGTTTTTTAAGCGACAATTTGCAGCTTTATGTCCATAATTATGGCAGATGTAACATTCTGGTTCATTGAATAAAGGATCACAACGATTGTTATGTGTAATCTACGTCCTTTTCCCAACCATCACATGATTTGCAGTCTATGGTTGTTTGTTACTTGGCTATCTCATTCTTTGTTGTGGCATATATTTATTCCTTGGTTGTTTTTATTGCTCATGTATAAATCTTAAAGAACAATTTACAACTTTGTGGTCAAAGTTAGAGCAGTAAAAACAATATCCATAGAAAAAATATTTGTACTTGGAAAATGGTTGTCTTCTTTGAGCAGGTCGATTTCTTCCATGTTGATGATTTC
This sequence comes from Picea sitchensis, assembly GCA_010110895.2. Taxonomy (NCBI): domain Eukaryota; kingdom Viridiplantae; phylum Streptophyta; class Pinopsida; order Pinales; family Pinaceae; genus Picea; species Picea sitchensis. The sequence goes on along the minus strand of SNQJ01S0066988.1, from coordinate 73,772 downwards.
CTTGAGCAGAGGGTGTATTATTTATCTATTCTACATATTCAGTTCTGGTACCTTTTCCTTCACTCCTCCTTGACAACTGATTCTCTTCCTTTGTTTCTACATGTTTGTTGTTGTCAATGGTTGTATATTTGACAAACTTCATGGATTATTTGTTGCTTGGATGACCACTACTTGATCCCTCTTCATAACCCAAACTAGTTTTCAAATTTGAATTACTTTGCTGATTCAGAATGGAGGCTAATCCTTCTGAGGCTTTAATACTTGTCAGATTCTGATGATATAAGGCCTGGAATTTCTCTAGATATTTTCTGACAGTCACTACTTTAGCTTCCAATTTTTCACATTTTGTTTCAACTTCCTTCAATTGTTGTTTGAGGATGTCTTCAATATTCTTAGCTTCTTCTAACTTAACCTTCAACAGAGAAATTTGTTCAGATGGTTCATTGCATTTTTTCTCATACCTGAGTAGTAGTTTTTGTTTTGTTTTCTTTTCTCCGAGTCTATTAATCTCTTCCATGGCACTGACAAGTTCTCCTTCAAGATCTACTACTGCTTAACAATCATCGAACTCACATCCTGTATCTTCAGTGTTTAGATATTCTAAAACTATTAGCATGATATCATTTATTTTATCTTCAATATAAGAGTCATTGCTTTCATCATCTAAGGGATCATCATCATTGTTTACACAAGGATTTTCTTCTTAAAATTATTCTCTTTATAGACCTTCTTGTGTTTGTGCTTCTCTTCATCGTCATATGTATGATCCTTTATTTTGTGAGGACACTTAGATGCAAAATGACCTATCTTACCACAGTTGAAACATTTGAAGGGCAATTTACCTTTTTATTTGCCTAATCCTTTCTTCAGTCTTCTCACAAAGTTTTCTTCAATCTCATCTATATTAGAGTCTGTTTTTTTTTTGTCTACTTTAAAAGATGCCTCTCTTGTAGTGGATTTACCTTTGGTGATTCTCATTTCATAAGAAGTTAGGGTTCCAAGATGTTGATCTAGTGTCAACATTTTTAGATCATCTATTTCGTCTATAGCAGAGACCATTGAGTTAAATCTATCAAGAAGAGATCTTAATATTTTCTGGAATAGAAAAGATTCATCTATCGTTTCACCTAGGCATTTCATAGTGTTGACAAGTTATTATATATGTAAGAAGTACTTACTGATAGTTTCGTATTCATCCATCTTTAACTGCTCCAATTTTAGTCTGTGAGTTTGAAGTTTTGCGTCTTTCACCTTTTCATTACCTTCATAACTACTTATCAACTTGTCCCACATAAATTTTGCTGAATCACAGTGCATGAATTTGACAAACTCGGCTTAAACAAGTCCACTGAGGATGACATTCATTGATTTTTCATTAAATCTAAACTCCAATTTACAATATTTTGAGGCCAAGACTACAAGCTTCACATATCTCGTTTCAACAACATCCCAAACATCAGCACCCAAAGACATTAAATGTGTTCTCATTCTTATTTTCCAGAAGGCAAAGTTTGTTCCATAAAACATAGGGGGTCTATTAGTTGAACTTCCATCATGAATAGTCATGTTAAAGCTTTTGGATCTACCTTTGATCAAAGAACCTGGCTCTGATACCAATTGTTGGAAATATAATTGAGAGGGGTGGGGGGGTGAATCAGTTATGTATATAAGCTTGAATCTTTTCTTTTTATTTTTTGATTCATTCTAGATTATTATTTAATGTGTTGCTGATAACTTAACATGCATAGATATACAATATTTGATCAATCACACAGAATACACAGAGACACTGATTTTCATGAGGAAACCCATAAGGGTGAAAACCTCTTCTTCTTAGGATGCCAATCAAGCTCCAACTTTCATGTACATCATAGTATTTGATCTCCAACTCAAATATGAGGCTACAACCTCTGATAACAAGCTACAACTTGCAAAGAGAACCAACTCTAAAATTTCTCTAGCACCAACTAGATGGAAGCACCAAATCCCAGAATATCTTCTAGCACCAACTAGAATTTAGAGGACTACAATCCTCCCTTGCACCACCCTACCACCCTGAATGGATATTACAAAAATTTACTTACTTTCTTTGTCTCTGATATGGTCTGTTACAACTCCATGTCTCCTCCGCCTTCTTCAACTTCTATACTCTGTTCTTCTTTTGCATCGTTCAACTTCTATGCTCTGCTTGTTTTCCTCTCGCGTTCAACACCACTACTGTTCAATTTCTCTTCTGCCTTTTATACTCTGTGCTTCCTCTGCATACTCTTTAATGTGCCATGTATCTCCCCTTTAGATTATGCACTCTATCTCGTCCTCCCCACATACATCATGATAAAAAAAAACACTCTCTATTCTTTTTTTTGCATGTCTTTCTCACGCCAACTTCTCTACCAGATCATCATAACAACTCTTCGTCTTCTCTGGTGGTTATTCCGAATCAGTTCATCATTAGTAGTCGTTATCAAAATCTTCCTTGGCTTCTCTGGTAGTCGTAACTCTTTGTCTTCTCTGTTAGTTACATCCAATCATTTTGGCTTCTTTGGATTCTAAGCCCCTTCCTTCACGTGATCATCGATGATGACCATACACCTAACCAACAGGCGCTTTGTGACTCGCGACTTCAATAATCTTGGTATGAGACATCTAGATTCTCTCAACTCCCGATATCTGAAGTGGAGCCTAGAGACGTGCTAGCTCCTCCCTTAACCTTTGTTGATGTGACCATGGCTGTGGCCATAGGCCTAACTTTCGAGCCTCCACATGCCCTTTCTCCAAAACGTGGTTTTGATTGCGGCCCACATTCATCTTTTTAAAGTTCGCACACCTGTAATCCCTGCAATGCAACGGGACCATCGATCTCATGATCTTGACGGTGCTCCTGAACTTTCGGATCAGATCTAGCCTTCTTAAATTGACGGCTGTGATTTAGTTCTCGATCCAGGCTCTAGGAGTTTCAAATATCAACCCCTTATTTCCTCCATATGCCAATATTTCGGAGTGGAATATCTATTGAAACGTGTCCCTCTCGGATTAACGATTGAGATCTCCTTCGGGTCTCAGGATTTCAGAGATTTCAAATCTCAAATTCTCTTTTCTTCTGCCTGGACATCTTTCGAAATGAAAGATCTACTGACATATTTCCTCTTTAATCCAACGACTATCCTCCGCTTTGGGACTTCGACCTTTTCGACTCTTCGACATTTCTCTTTTCCATGAATGCTTTCACCCAGATTCAATGATCTATTGACATGTACCCTCCTGCACGATCAACGATCATGAGTGACTTCAATACTTCGGGCTTCGTGAGTTTCAAATCCTATGCACTTGTTTCTCCCAGAGCGCTTTCACCCGAATGCATAATATTTTAACACGTACCCCTCCTGGCAATCAATGACCAGGGTCTTCTTTGGGTCTTTGGTTTATCAGGAACTTTAGGCTAATAACTGCTTCATTCTCCTTCGGAGTGGTCACTTGCTGAATAAGTCATAGGCAGTGGAGACTGCTTACTGTCGGTTAACACTTCCACTAAACTAGATCAACGGTTGAGAATGCACCTGAAGTGATCTTCAGATCAAACGAATGAGAGTGAATTTGGATCTTCATTCTTTGGGACTTCGGGACTTTTGAAATTTTTTGGTGATGAAACTTCCAAAGTAAATATCCTAGAGTGACGTAGCTTGCTTATGTCACTTGTTGACATGGCACGAGCCAATTTCCTCTTGACACTTGTCATCATCTTATTATGCCATGTGTACTTGTTGATGTGGTCTTCCACATGTCCTTGCTAATGTGGTCTGCCACATGTCCTTGCTGAGGTGGTCTACTAATGTGGGTGAGACGTGTAGGTAGTGTAGTGGAGGTGGAGGCAAAGCGCGGTAGTGGAGTGTGATGTCGGAGTCTAGAGGTGGTATGTATGAGTGGTTTGGTAGTTTTCTTGGAGGGGGGGGGTTAGGTGGTAAGTGGTAATGAGCGAGGGGGGTTTGATATGCCCTGTCAACCGTAGATCTAAGTGCCCGATTATCGACCGCTGAGATTAACGCGCCCTTTTTCTAACTTATCCTCTTCTTCCACTTATTTCGATCTGACGACTGATGAAAATTAGGGTTATCGAGATCTCAAATCTCAACCCTTTCTTATCCTATCCTTCCACTTAAATCAATCCGATGGCTGAAGGAAAATCAGGTGATTGAGATCTCAGATATTATCCCTTGCTTATCCTGTCCTTCCACTTGAATCAATCCGACGGCTGTTGGTCCTATGAATTAGTTATCCAACGACCACTGTCGCTCTTCCTCCTGAGCTTATGATCTCTCCAACTTAGAAGGATTTCTAAGTGTTCATAGGTATCGACCTTTTCTCCTCCTGCGAGTCCGTCTCTTGGACCTCGTCTGGAAACCACTATCTCTTCTGAGCTTTCTCATCTTCTGCGCTTTCGAGTTTTGATTCATTGTTGTTCTTTCCATCAATTACAAGCAGATTCTTCCTGTAAACATTCCAACAACTAAATTAGAGAAGCGAGTAATATCCAAACCGATCTAAGGCCACCTCATCTTCTAGAAGATTCCCTTCTAGAACTTTCGTGAATTTCACTTTTTCCTCATGTTTGAGGATCGTCACACACTATGCACAGGAAGAATGCGATGATGCCACGATCCAGTTTTGGTGCAGCATGCGACGATCAAGCATCGCCGCACCCCAAGCATTGAGCAGGGTGCGACGATCTCCTTTGATATGGTTTTTAAGGAAGGAAAGATGATCCAATTTTCTCATGGAGAAAGTCTCATTTAGTATCTTCATGGAACATGGAAGTGAGTTATGCACATATCATCTGTTGATCATAGGGGTGACCAAAATAATGTTTAGCACTCACCTTATGATTTTCAAGTGAACCATATGATATGTACTTGTTCTTGTAGACCCACCTACAACCAATTGGTTTGGTTCTAAATGGAGGATCCACCAACATCCATGTATCATTCTTGATGAGAGAATCATACTCCTTCTACATGGATTCTTTCCACTCATCATGAGAAGAAAATTCTTCAAAGGAAGTTGGTTCAAAGTTAGTAGATAACTTCAATTCAAAATCATATGAAACATCCATTTCATTGACATCGCCCGATCTAATTTATCTACATCACCTCCATCATCTTGTCTTGTTGAAATTTTGGTTCCTATCTTTCCAACCTCATTAGGACAAACACTTTCAAGTGTCTTTATGAACCACTTTGGACATTTCTATGATGGTGTAGGTTGTTCATTTGATTCCGATGGTTCTTCATTCCCATCAAGGTTCATCCTTTCAATCCTCTCAATCACATCATCCAATTTAACCTCCTATTATGATGAAGTGGTTGGATCTTCTGCATGAGGGGGAGATGATACTTCAAAAGGAAATTCTACAAATTGATCCAATATCAGTATACCCCCTTCAATATGTGGAATCTCATAATCAAACTCATGATATGTCTTTACATGGGTAAATATATCAAGATGATCAAGTTGCCACTCAAGAAAAACTACATCTCTGGAAAGAATGAACTTTTTCTTTATCTCATCATAAAAGCGACTATGCTTTGCAGAGTTTTGGGTATACCAATAAGATTCATTTTTCAACTCGTTGCCACCTAGTTTTATTATTTTCTCCTGAAGGTAATTCACGTATGTAATAGGTGGAACCAAACACACTAAGATGCCTCACCGAAGGAATGTGGGTATTGTTAGATTTTCATTGGTTGGATTTGTTAATAATGGTGACTGCGGAATTATTTACCCACGTGTGAACGTGAGAGAATGGAAGACTCTGCAGAGCCCAAAGAGAAACCCTAATGGGTTGGCTAATAACCATATAAACCTTATTGACTCAAAGAAGATGATAATTTATATTAGGTAATTAACCTCCAAGAGAAGAAGTCCCGACCAAAATAATATACTTGAACATACATACCCAGTGAGGAAATTGACCCCAACAAATTTGGAAGGATTACTATAAATCACGGTGCCAGGTTCTGTTTTGCGGCATCTTCGAATTCTACAGTTCTCCCTAGTTGGTGTACCTTTGCGGTTACAGTCTTATTAATGCGAGTTTGGAGGAGGGATTCTTGGTCTGTTGCATCAATAACAAGTTTATTGGCTTGGATTTGTCTTTGCTAGGGTTTGGAACTATATGATCAGTCTTTTGTGATGATATTTCTATTATCCTTAGGGAAAGATGCACTACCCTTTGTTTGTCTATCTAGCCCTGGGTTTGCTTAGGAAGAATTCTCAGATCAAAGGTTAAAAGGTGCTTTCGGAGGAGGCTTGACTTGTGGTTGGTGTGAGGTATTGTCAATGGTAAAAATGAGCACACCATCTTCTATATTCCTATACTTGGGTTTGGGCCCACACCCCTTCAGTTATCCTAAAATGATGGAAGGAAACACAACCGCTATGATATTGAGCTCGCTAAGAACTGTCGCTAGGGTTACTAGCGGAAGCGGAGTTTCCAAAAAGCAACTGCGGCTAGGGTTACTAGTAGAAGCGGTTGGAGAAACCCTAAACCTCTTATTGAGGCACCTTAAGAGGTGATGATATTGACCTAATCTGTATATATGATGATTAAGCTAATAGCATCCTAGAACAGAGTTTGTTTTGGGTGAAAGGAGGTTTGACCAAGTCAAAGCAAATATGATGAACTCTATGAGTCTCAGAACAAGCTAGATGGAACCTCCTTGGAAGAGCATGGAAGACAAGGATTGACCTCTCATCCTTACTAAGAATAAAGTGATGGATGTGTGGCGAGAGAAAGGAAAGATCGTGAATCGAGTTTAAAAAGAAGGAAGAAGGAGCAGAGTAAGCGTTCTGACTATGGAAAGTTCAAAGGCGTTGGCGTCCATGATTATCATAGTGGATTCCAAAGGAACCACTTGATACCTACATCTCTCATCTTGACTCATGGCAGAAGAAGATGTACGATGCCCCTAACAAATCTCTTCGATTGAAACATTGGACAAGTTATGAGTGAAGAATGAAGCTCAAGTGACATATGAGATGGTGTGATAACATTGTACTTTGTGAGAATATCTCATTAAGAGATCAACTACAAGATAATGAAGAAATCATTTCAGAAAGGAATTGGTAAACATAATTACTCCAATGGTTCTTCCCAAACATGGGATGCATTGCATAAGCATGAACACAAGAAGAGGAAGGAGTACGAAATTTGGAACTTTGGACTTGTTGTGCTCAAGAAAGATCAAAGGATTAATGCAAAGAGAAACCTCAAAGGAAACCTGATGATCAGAGCCTTCACAACAAGGATTCAAGAACTTCATGGACCAAAGAAAGTTCGATTCAAGAAAAGGAAGTAGAAACAAAGAAAGACATTTCAAAAACTCTGATTAGCTTCAGCTGTCAAAAGTACGGTCATTACAAGAATTAGTGTCCCGAGCTAAAGAAAAGGAAGGAGAAACATGAAGCATCGTTGCCGAAGAAAAGGAACCCACAAAGACTAAGCGGTTGGGAGGAGACTGCTACTAAAGGTAACAACACTCTTCTTATTTTTCTTGTACATATCTTGCTTGCGTCATCTCTGTACATATCCACAATATATCTATCTCACGGAAGATAATGTTCCAAGAATAACTATACCTATGAAATAACAACAAGACAAGGATGAATATCATTAGATACATATGAAAGGATGAAATACAAATCCTTGGCTGGAAGACATTGACCACAAGATAGAATGAGAAATGGAATCAGTGAAAAGACTTGGAAGAAGAAAAGGCAGAAATAAGTCAACAATTGAAAGGAAACGGGAAAAAGACTCATGACATCCTATAGAAGAAACAAAGATGGAAGCGTGGACTCTATTATATATAATAGAGTCCATGCTTTCATTTTATCCTTATTGTCTTCTGCAATGAGGATGCAGATGGAAGTTTGGACTTTGTTAGATGGAGGGATTTGATTATATGCACTTATACATGGAAGCAAGGAAGGATGGGAGGGAGCTAATCCTATGATCCATTGAAGATGATGAAAAAATATATATCCATGGTAGCGACCATGAAAGACAATACATGTTCAACTCGACCCTTGAAGAAGACCTTTTGAAGAAGCCTTAAAGTATTTCTAGTTGTCCATCCAATTGTGATCCTATGATGAAAGGTAAGAAGTGGAATCTCTAGGGCATGGAATCTATAAAAACATGGACCCAAAAGAGATAAAAAAACATGAAGGAAAGAGAAGAACATAAAGATTCCAAGAAAGAAAAGAAGAACCAGAACAACAGGTCATTTGTATCCAAGAATCCCTGCAGATTACCGGCTGATATGAACTCACTAAAACAATCAAGTAGGAAAAATGAAAGTGTGATGAAGAACAATGTACATAAAACTTATGAATGAAAGCATTCCGAGATCGAGCCAGAGAGAGGTTCTCCTAGATGGAGGAAGAAGACCATGATGATTGTTTCCAGTACACTGACTTATCTCTATATAAGTCATTATATCATCCACTTAACATCCATGAGTTGGAATTCTACATCGAGGATAGATACAAGGAGAATGTTCTCTAGAGAAATTGAATGAAGAAAGTATGAAGGGCAGGCTCAAGACTTTGAGACATACCCCGAAAGAAGTCTATCACGAGATAAGAAGAGACAACTTGGTGGAGAAACTCCGATTACTTACTATTGAAGCGTGGTGAAGATTTCCTATAACATCAAGATGACTACTCTCAAAGGTCCCGGATCTCATGATGTGAAGAAGTACCATGAATATGCTACAGTTCTCCAACTATGATATACTCTCTTGTTAAGATCTACATGAAGCCTTCACAGTGTTCCAGAATATAGTACAAGCATTACATTATCCATGATGAAGTCGAGAAAGGAGAAAGTGATTCTCAAAATACATATCTCCACTGAGATGAAGCGGATAAGCATACATTTTGAGTAAAGCCTCTATCAAGGCGAAAGGACTTACATATAAACTAGAGCTTGTGGAAATAACTCTATTAATTGGAATGGAAGACTCTCCAAACTAGAAGAAGGTACACAAACATTTATTTTTGATGAAATATGCTCTTTCTCTAGTTAGGGAGGCGTATCATTTATCTTTATGGTGAAAAATAGTCAGATTGGACAAATGCTCTGTTCGAAGTGGATTGAAGCTACGGCGGTTAATGACGCCCCATTGCTTAGTTAACATGGGAAGCTGACCCGATTCTTGTCTTATCATAGACAATGACTTCCCATTATAGGGAGTGGTCTAGGAGCGGTGATCATTCTTCTTAGCTGATCCACACTACAGTGGTCAAGTAGAATGCTACCTTACCATAGGATAGTCCTATTCTTCAGTTCATAGTTGTGGCGGAACAAAGGTATGGATTTTGGAGGTTGATGCGGGACAAAGTATTCCTCGAGGTTATACATTCTCTCGGTGCATGGTAGAGGAATGGCAGGGGTGGGAATGGTCGAGACCAGTTATTCCTCGAGGAGTATACTCATTTCTCTCTAGGTTACACTTTGTTTAGTGTGAGAAGAATGGCCTAGGGTGGGAATAGTCCAGGCTCAACAAACAGGGACAAACATTCCCCAGGGAAAACTCATTCCCTCCAGATTGCACTATGATTAGAGCCGGAGGAATGGACCAGTTAGATGAATGATCCAAGTTCAAAAATTAGGGACAAACATTCCATAGGGCAGACTCATTATCTCCAAATTTCACTTTGTTTAGTGACAGAGGAATAGCCCAAGGTAAGGAATGGTCCAAAAGTTTCTCGAGGGAAGACTCATTCTCTCCATCTTACACTTTGTTTGGAGATTTGAGGGTGAAATGGTCTGGGTTGATAAAAATAATCCTTCTTCCTTAGTTTGAGAGAATGGGGTAGATAGCCCATTGTTGATGATATTCTATATATTGAGGGAAGACATTCTTTTCGAGGATCTCACGGATGTGAGTGAAATATTGAGATGATTAGGTTTTATCATAACTGTTTCTGTCACCGGATGAAGACGTGGTGGCATACATTCTTTAGGATCACGGATGAGTGAAATAGCCCGGATAGTAACTTATCATAACATTGTTTCTATGCGGGATGCTCTCGGATGTTTGTTATGAATACTATACGACAGTAGATGAGGACTACAGTAGTGAATATGTTTTCCTTGGATTACATAATCATCACGTTGTTGATCAAGTACTTATTTATTACTTGATGTGGTAGTGAACCCTTGGATTGTAGTTATGTACTACTACCTTGAATAGACAGAGGTGTGTTATATCCTTGTTCTAATTGACTTGAAGACTATCCACATTTTATTGGAGATAATGATGATCATTCGGATGAATGATGAGCGAGATTTCAGTTGGAAATGGATTCAGATCTTTTTGTATCACTCTATGGTGATAGTGGCTTATCCAACATCATATCTAACTTCTTTCGGAAGAAGTATGGTTTACCGAGAGATGATTAGGCCCGATGATGATGGTGCTCTTGATTTAGTCATGATCTAGTCTGTACAATTATGTTGATGCTACCGGTTAAATGGTATATTTTGTGCTCAAGTCCATTACACTGTAGAAATACCTCTCTATTAGCTAGGAGGTGTTAAGTCCATTACCTGTAAATACCTCTCTAGCTAGGAGGGAGTGTTAATATTATGGTAGCTGCGGGAGGTATTTACCCCCACGTGTGAACCTGACGAGAATGGAAGACTCCGGGAAGCAAGAGAAACCCTAATGAGTTGGATAATAACCCTAGAAGCCTTGTCGGCTCAAGAAGATAATTTATATTAGGCTATTAGCCTCCAAGAGAAGAAGTCGGCCAGAAATAATAATAATATACTGAACAGACACATACCCAGAAGGAGAAGTCGACCCTAGCAAAACCGACAGGATTACTATAAATATAGGGTGCTAGTTCTCATTTGCAACATCTCAGAATTGCAGTTCTCCTAGTTGGTGCGCACTGCAGTTGCAGTCTTGTGCGCAGGTTTGGAGGAGAGTTGCAGGTGTAGCTACAACAACAACAAGTTCTCAGTATTGACTTGAATATATCTTGTCTAGGGTTTGGAACATCTGATCAGTCTTTGTTGATGCGCTATCCTTGGGGAAAGGTGTACTACCCTTTGTTTGGCTATCTAGCCTAGGGTTTTCTTCCAGAAGAATTCTCAGTCAAGGTTAAGGTGCTCGGAGGGAGGCTTCGGCCTGTGGTTGGGTGACGAGGGTATCATCAATGGTAAAATGAGCACACCGTCTTCTATATTCTAACATCGTTAACATTAACTTTAACATAGAATATTTATCTTCTTTTAACATTCAATAACTATATACTGAAATATATAAGCAATAGATAAACAAGCACCAGAGGACACAAAGATTTATCCTGGGAAAATCACAAACTTGGGGAAAAACCCAACCAACGTTTCTTAGAGAGAATAGCCCAATACAACCATGAACATGCTCTAATCATAAGAGAAAACCAACAATGAAGAACTGAATACTTATCTCTTCTTCTTTTCAAACCCTAGCGAGGGTATAAAATCGAGTCACCAAATAACTGGCACAAGATAGGCGCATCACTAGTGCACCACATAACTGGCACAATTGGTAACTGCAGCTGCAGTTGCTACTACTACTACAACTGTTGATGTAACTGCAACTGCTATTGCAACTAGCACGAAGAAACTGGGATGCACCACACAACCTTAGTGCAACTCTTCCAGAGGTAGAAAACATGAGAGATCACTAAGAACCACTGAGGATATTCTTCCCCAAGTGGGGCACACTCTCCAAGAGAACCAAAAACCAGAAATAGCGAAACTGCAGTTGCAACTGCCTAGTGCGCACTACAGAAGGAGAACTTCCTATCTGTACAAATTAACTGACCCAGATTAGTATTTATACTAATCTGGGCACCTTTCTATGACTGACTTCTTATTCTAGGTCTTTATTATTTATGTGGGTCGATTTCTCTTCCTAGAAATTATATTTCCACTTTAGTATTATTTCCTGTGGGTCGACTTCTCTTATGTCGTCTTCTATTTTACTTTATTATTTTTCGGGGTGTTATTCAACTTTTCAATGGTCTTCCTTTGAATTCTTGGAATCTTCTTCTTATCTAATAAAATTTTTCCAGGAGGGAATGCCTCCCGCAACTACCAAAACATCAACACTCCCTCTTAGCTAGGGAGGTATTCTTCCATGATGTTTTCTTCTATTATTCCATTGACTACTCTGCAATCATCTAGTAGAACATAGATACTACAATGCCATTGGCAGCTCGAATCATATGTCATGGTATCTACAATCAAGTAGCACAAAACTAATCCCAATGTGAATTGGTAGTATCCATGGCAATCAACTAGTAGCGCACAACTACTACAATTCCATCCAGTAGAAAATGACTGTGCCGACCCATAATAGTACACAACTATTTTCCAGTGGTACACAACCACTCCTAGTAGCATACAACTACTTCCATTCTCTCTAGAAATCAACTAGCGGCACAAAACTACCACCATGCTGTCACAACTACATAGCAATCAACTAGTAGCACTAAGCTACTACCATGCCATCAACCATAGTCATGATATGCAATCCATTAGTAGCCATAAGACTACTACCATGCAGTCGAATAGTCTCCATAACTATGCAACAATCAACTAGTAGCACTAAGCTACTACTATGCTATTAGCCATAGTTATGATATCTGTGACTATGCAACAATCAACTAGTAGCACATAACTACTACCCTGCCATCAACCATAGTCACAAACTCTATGACTATGAAACAGTCAACTAGTAGCACACAACTACTACCATGCCATCAACCATAGTCATATCATGCAATCAATTGTTAGCTACACAAACTACCACCATGCAGTCCAACAGTCTCCATTATTATGCAAAAATCAACTAGCAGCACACAACTACTACCATGCCATAAACCATAGTTATAGTCCCATCCACTAGAATGAATATACTCCCATAGTCCTCATGACTATGCGTGTGAGATTTCTTCTCTCATCAGGTATTATAGTGCATTACCCCTTCAGTCATCTCACATGACTGATCTAGGGATCCCTTGGCCAGAGGGGTTAGCCGGCAAGAGAAAAAACAACAAACCTCCCTCTCAATGAGGGTGGACATTCTACACCACACCAAGCTTGTCTCTAAAGTAGTCATACTTCACTCTAGACACAAGCTTGGTGAGAATGGCCGCTATCTTCTCATCCATGGATATGTATTGGATTTCTATAGCTCCTCTTTGCACCATCTCTCGGATGTAATGATATTTGATCTCTATGTTCTTTGACTTGTCATGAAAGAAAGGGTTATCTGAAATCCTTATGCAACTTTTATTGTCACAATGTATCAAAGTTGGCTCCAACTCTAGATCAAATATCCCTCCAAGCAACTTATGAAGCCACACTACTTCATGACTTTCCACATTAGCTATGATATACCCTGCCTCTATTATACTGAGCGCCACTGATGTCTTCTTCCTTATCAACCATGATATTATATCTGATCCCAAAATGAAGCAACATCTGGATGTACTCTTCCGGTCCACTGCATTCCATGCCCAATCAAAGTCTACATATCCCTGCAACTCCTTCCGAGACTTACATCAATCCATATCCAACTGTACCATGCAGGTACCTCAACATATGTTTTTCTTCCATCCAATGTACATGTATAGGTTCAACCATTTATTGACTCAAGGAATTCACTGCAAAGCACATGTCTAGCCCGGTGTTAACCAGGTACATCAAGGATCCAATCAACTGTCTGTACATCGTGGGATCCACCAAATTTGAAGATGAATCACTCAAGAGATTTAGATTCATCATCATAGGTGTGGCCATGGACTTGCAGTCCATCATCTTAAATCTCTGTAGGATTTCAATTATATATTTTCCTTGGCTAAGGAAAATCACATCTCTGTCAAACCTCTGATCCCATCAAATCTAGATCCTTCATTTCAAACTCTAAAGTAAGTTCCCTCTTTCACCCATCTGTGAGATTCTCATCCCTTGTAATAAATAAGTTATCCACATATAATATCAATGGGAAACAATCCCCAAGCTCATCAAATAACTGTCTAATCTAGCATATCATGCCCTGAGTGTCTACTTAAGCTCGTACAAATATTCCTTCAATATGAAAACATGGGACTCCTCTCATGTTTCTTTGTGGCTGCTTTATGTACACTTCTTCAGTGCTACTATAGCAAGTGTTTATTCATAATATTATCCCTCTCACTGGGAGAGTCCTATAGGCACAAATCAATATTTGTACATCTCTATGCTGCCATCTGCAACATGCTTGATCTTGTAGATCAACTTGGAAGTCACCACTAACTTCTCTTCTGGTCTTGGAACCAAGGTAAAATCCATATTCCAATCCTTCTGACTGGTTTCTTCCTTTGTCACTAAAACAAGGGAATCCTCCCAGTAGGTGTCATATCTCCTCGAAGCCTCTGAAGATTCGATCTAGCCTCCTCAACTCATGGCACCTGTCTGTCAGTCCTGGAAGACATCTCTCTCTCCCATCTGAATTTGAGGAGGAATAATTTCTGAATGAAAGTCTCTAAGGCACTGATTGTCTCTGAGATTAGGTTCACTCTGAGTCTGCATGCTCCCTTTAAAGATTGACTCCCTCTGAGTCTATATAATCATCAAAGTCATCTTCTCCTTCTACATGTGATGACCTCCTCTGAAGTCTGATATCCTATGAACACTCATGGGGAGGTTTCTCCTCCCTAATGGATCCTAAGGTATGACTCTCTTTGAACTCTATATTCTTCTGAGTTGGTACTTGGTGGGGCAAACTGACTTACCACTCGTGAAGCCATCTTCTCCTCCTCATGATATGGATCATTAATGCCATATATCTGTATCTCCTTTGCATCCTACAAAGTATCACGAGACCATGTTAGTCTCTTCCTAGTCACTGCAACGATTATGTGTAGGCCCTTTTACTGACTCTTCCCAATGATACAAAGAGTGATCAACTGAACTAGAGAGATATATACTGTACATGTACTTTGTCCTCTTCTCCTTCATTACATGGATGTGTACAATCATGTACACAACTCTATGTCTTGATAGTCTTCTCCATGTATCAACTAGAGACCATCTAAATTGTTGCCTCCTAAAACTGTCATCATAGTTTCCTCTCAGAGATATCATCTGTTACCTACCCAGAACAAGAGTAACAACAATGGAATACAACAAACAAGAATAATACTCTTATAATAAGAACAATAATAAAAACAAGAATGATAACAATCGTCATAACATCTCCTTCTCAGATCTATCACTTGTGACCTTCCTGGAACAAGAGATAAAACAAAAATGCAATAACACAAAATAAAAGGAAAACACTCTTCTAGTGTTGTGACCAATCATTCCTCCATGGTAAGAAAGAACAATATTATCTCCATGGTAACCTCCATGGAATTTACAAGATATCCTGCCTGGAACAAGGTCAACAACCAAGAACATCTCCTAGAGGAGATAAATTTATCTGAACAATGAGATTTTACTGATATGATCATCATACCAACAATATTCAAGCATTACTAAACATTTGATAGCAATAGAAATAACAGAACTCTAAAGACTGCTATTATAGTGACAACACTTACTTAGGCTGTAGCAGTATAAATTATCAAACCTAATATGCAAACCTTGAGTCTATTTGTTGTTTTCCATTTGAGTTGTTCTATATTGTGTTCAATGAGATTTATGTGGTGAGGGTTTTCAGTTAAGTTCGGAAAAACCACAGTTTCGCTAATGGATTTTCGACGTTTTGGATCCGTCTTCAGGACAAGAAGTCTGGGTTATGATTTAAGAGAGACACTTCATATAAATGCTAAATGGAGAGATTAAATGTCGGTTGGGAAGAACCCTAATTCTACATTAATTAAATAAGTTTATTTATAATTTTTTATTTTCAGTTATTCAATTATTATTTTATAATTTGTTCTTAGGTTTTGATTTTATTTGAACTTGAATTTTCAAGTCATTTGACATTTTTAATGTTGTTTTTTTATTTATTTAAAAAGATTTTTAAATTTTTAATGAGAGTATTCTAATGTTGTTTTTTTAATTATTTTTATAAAAAAATTCTATTTATAAAGATCTAGATTGTTTGAGGATTAAATTAAGTGTTTTAGTATTTAAGTAATGATTAATCATGTGTTAGAAAAACTTTATATTTTAATATTTATTGAATTAAATTTGATTTAAAATTTAAAATTAGGGTTTTCTTAAAGTTGATTGTTTTAATTATTGTTCCTTTTTATTAAGGGGAGCCAGATTTCATTCAGTTCTAGGCCATTATCTCTATTAAGGTTGCTTGGATTTCTTTGAATTTCAATCGCTTCCCTAATGAGACGTTTAAATAGGTGATCCTCTTTTGCTAGAATTTTTGTCTCTTCAAGGCATACATGGTGTTTTGTTTTCAAGGAGTGTTTTGCTAAGGATGAGATACAAATGCACTCATTCTTTATGTCGGCTCCATGTTCTTTAATTCTAATTTGAAAGGACTGCCTGATTTCACTGATGTAGCAGTTACCACATGAGCATTCAATCTTGTAAATTCCTTTGCATTTGTGCAGATCAAGTTTATCTTTGACGGATTACATATTTTGTTTGATGGTTTCATGTGGTTTGAAGGAGGTCTTAATCACTTTTTTGCTAAGGACTGTGGCGATTTTGTCTGTTACTCCTTGGATGAAAGGGAGGTAAGCAATGTTATTAGGGGTTTGGTTATCAGGGGGTTTGGGTGTTATGTTCATTCTCTCTTTGGCTCTATTGATTGCGTTTTTAATGTCTTTATTATTATATCCAATGTTTCTGAAAATGTTGGAGAGGTGATCTTTTTCTTTTACAAAGTTTTCCTTGTCACAGATTCTTATGGCTCTCGTAGCTAGGGTTTTAAGGACTCCTAGTTTTTGGTTGGGGTGGTGATGGGAGTTTGCATGTAGATAATTCTCTGTGTGGGTCTTCTTCCTATAAGCAGTGTGCCATAAGCTTCCATTGTGTTTCCTATTAATTAGAACGTCTAGAAAATGGATGTTACCTTTTTCCTCAAGTTCCATTGTGAATTTTATGTCGTTTGAAATATTGTTTAGGTGTTGGAAGAATTTATCAAGTTCTTTTTTCCCATGGGGCCAAAGAACATTGGTGTCATCGACAAACCTTTTCTATCTTGTTGGTTTTAGAGGGTAGGAATCTAGGGCTCTCTTTTCAAAGTTTTCCATAAAGAGATTGGCAACAATCGGGGACAATGGAGATCCCATTGCTACCCCACTAGTTTGTTCATAAAATTCCCCTTGGTAACTGAAGAACATGGAGCGAAGACAAACCTCGGTTAGTTTCGCTGTTTCAGGGCCAGTTACTTATTTTACCACTTGGATAGCTTCATCTAGGGGGGTTTTTGTGAAAAGGGCAGCTACGTCAAAGCTTATGAGAGTGTCTTCAGGTTTCAATTTTTATTTTTCGATGATTTTGATAAATTCGTTGGAGTCTTTTATGAAGGAGTCGGTATGGCCTACTAGGGGGATAAGTATCTTGGCTACATGTTTAGCTAGTTCATAGGTTGGTGAGCCTATGGTATTCACTATGGGTATGAGAGGAACATATTTCTTGTCAATTTTTGGTAGGCCATAAATCCTAGGAGTGATCTCGTTTTTGGGGTTCAAACGTTTCTTGGTTCTTTCATCTAGTTTGGAATCATTGATGGATTTCTTGACATCTTTTATAATCTTTTTAATGGGGTTGTTGGGGAGTTTTCTATAACTTCCACTTTGGGATAGGTGTTCAATCATTTTTGTGTTGTAATCGTTTTGGTCTAAAAGAATTGTTGCACCACCTTTATCGACTCTAAGAATGACTAAGTTTTCATTATTTCTAAGGTTTTTTAGAGCTGCATGTTCTTCCTTTCTGATATTACTTATTGGAGATTTCACCTTTCTATGAATGAGGGAGCAGTCTTGTCTTACCTGGTTTTTGTCATCGTCCGTTAGGGTTTGAATACTGTTCTCAATACAACAAATGATGTTGTCGATCAGGATGGGAGCTTGGGGAGATGGAGAATTTCAAACCTTTCCTTAGAATGCTAATCTCAGCTTCTATAGGTTCATATGACGACAAATTTACCACTTTCTTGTTGTTGGTGTCTAAGTTATTGGAATCTACGTTGTTGGTGTCTACGTTGTTGGTTTCTACGTTTCTGGTGTCCGTGTTATTGAAATCTATGTTGCTGGTGTCTACGCTGTTGGAATCTTCGTTGCTGATGTCTACGCTATTGGTATCTGCGTTGATGATGTTGTCTGCGGTGTTTTTATTAATTAATTTATCAAGTTTAGATAACTATCTTTTGCGAGTGTGTACGTCCTCATTCTTTGCCTTAATGGTGGTCATAGCATCCAACTTCTTCCATAATTCCGATTCTATGGTCTGCACAAGTTTTAGATGGAGTTTAAACGCGGTTTTGGACATGTATTCGAGGTTGCACCTAATCATTAAAAACTTGCCTCTGGTTCTCGACAGGCCCATCTTAAAGAAGGCCAATTTATTCCATCTTTTTTTCGTCTTGTGCTAAATCTGCGTCTGCGCAAATTTCGGTAGAACGTTCCTATTCCTGCAGTTTTTTAGAAAATCTAAGTCAGCGACTCCCTTTTTAATTTTAACCTGGAGCTTTTCAAGATCATGAATTTCGTCCAGAGTTTTCCTTCTGTACAGTAAAATAATCTTTTCAATGAGATTTTTTTCATGATACATTGTCAATGCTGCCTCCAAGTCTTGGGATTCCTCTGAGTCAACTAGATCGAAGATCCCTTTGGATCTACTGTCACTGCTTGGATAAATTTCATTTTTCCAAGTGTACGTCTCCTACAAACATCCTCATCTCATATACAAGTACACCATCCAACATTGTATTCTAATATGAGACATTACATCAATAAAAAAAAAGTTAGAAATCTGAATCAGAAGGTTCAATGTCCAAGAAAATGTCAACATGCCTAAAACCCTAAAAATTCAATTTTGACAGAAAGTCAATTTGAGAAGTGCAATAGGTGTGCCAGAGTAGGGCGAGTTGATCAGTGGTGGAATTTGTCCCAATCAAATTTATAAAAATTGCTCAATGATCTTGAAAAAGAAACTATGCAACAACAAATTGAATGCGCAACAGAAAATCTCAACAACATGGCAAATCTCACGATCTTCCTTCCAATGGTTAGATTGTTCTGAAGGAAACCTCCTCTGATGCCATGTTAGATTTTCATTAGTTTCGTTAACATTAGATTTACCATAGAATTTTTATATTCTTTTAATATTCAATAATTATATACTGAAACATATAACCAACAGATAAACTAGCACAAGAGAACACAAAGATTTATCCTGGGAAAACCCCAAACTCAGGGAAAAACCCAACCAACGTTTCTTAGAGAGAATATTCCAATACAACCATGAACATGCTCTAATCACAAGAGAAAACCAACAATGAAGATTTGAATATTTATCTCTTCTTATTATCAAAACCTAGTGAGTGTAGACAACTGAGTCACCACATAAATGGAGCAAGATAGGTGCATCACTAGTGCAACACATAACTGGCACAACTGGTAACTGTAGTTGCAGTTGCTACTGCAACTACAAATGCTACTGTAACTGCAACTGCAACTGCAACTGGGAAACACCACACAACCTTAGTGTAACTCTTCTAGAGGTAGCACACAAGAGATATCACTAAGAACCACCAATAATATCCTTCCCCAAGTGGGGTGCACTCTCCAAGAGAACCATAAACCAAAAATAGTGAAACTAGAACTGTTGTTGCAACTGCAATTGCCTAGTGCACACTGTAGAAGGAGAACTACTTGTCTGTACAAATGAACTGACCCAGATTAGTGTTTATACTAATTTGGGCGCCTTTCTGGGGCCTACTTCTTATTCTGGGTCTTTATTATTTCTGTGGGCCGACTTCTCTTCCTGGAAATTATATTTCCACTTTAATATTATTTCCTGTGGGCCAACTTCTCTTCTGTGGTATTCTATTTTACTTTATTCTTTTCTGGGGTGTTATTCAACTATTCAATGGTCTTCCTTTGACTTCTTGGAATCTTATTCTTCTCTAAGAAAAGTTTTCCAGGAGGGAATACCTCTTGCAACTACCAAAACATCAACAATGATACCACATTTCATATGGAGTCTTGTTCTTAAGAGAATGAGATGAAATTTTGTTTCTCACATACACTACACACATAAATGCAACGACCCAACACATCATCTTCACATTATTGAAAAATAATATTGAATGTACCATATTCAAGAGTGTCATGTTCATTCTTTCTACTACACCATTCTAGTGAGGATTGTATGGAATAGTGGTTTGATGCTTAATCACATGTTAGTGAAGATAGATTTCAAATTCATTAGAAGTATATTACCCTCCATTATCAATACGAAGAATAAGCTTCATTTTCCATCCACAGATAAAAAAATTTAAATGTTTCAAATTCTTGAGATTTATGTTTCAACAAATAAACCCAACACATCCTAGTGTAGTAATCAAAAAAATTCGTGATATATTAATTGCCAAAGGAAGATGCAATAGGTATGGGGATACACAAATCAAAGTGTATAAACTCTATCTTTCTATGTGTTCTCGAAGTGGAATCATGAAAAGGTTGATTGTTGTGTTTAATAAGGATACATGCTTGACATTGCTTCAAGTTCCTTGGAATGGTAGGCAAACCAGAAACACCATTTTTATTCAACATACAAATACTATCATAGTTGATCTGCCCAAATCTAGCATGCCACAATAGATTGGAAGACAATGTACCTTTATAATGGTTAGAGAGGTATGTCGAATTTTGTTCTTATGTTGATGTCCCTTTTAGCTTAACAATTTCTCATCCTACCATCGTATCATGATGACCATGTTTTCAAAAGACCTCATTTTTTCAACTTTTCCACAAAACATATGAATATAATGGACTTGCTGCTGAATGTGCATAAGAGATAACAAGTTCCTTTGCAACTCAGGAAGATAGAGAACATTATGCAAAATAAAATCAATGAATCTAGGCAATTAAAGCATGATGGTGCCAATTCCCATAGGTTTGAGAGTAGAACCACCTACAAAGTTTACTACATCATCTACATTGTCATTTAGTTCCCCAAAGAAGTCTCTCTAAAAATTCATGTGGCAAGTTGCACCATTGTCAAGAAACCAAGCATCTCTCCAAAAATTAAATGAAGTTTTGAACAAATCTCATTTATGCCAATATTGTAATGAGAAGTAATATAATGAGTGGGTTTAGGGGATTTACTTTTTTCTTTATTTTGTTCCTATTTTTATTTGATCTTCTCCCATAGGATCCTACATGTTTGTACTTCATGTCCATTATTTCCACAATGGACACAATACATATCATATCTCTTACCTTGACTATGCCTTCCCCTGCCGCTAACATTCTTCTTTACACATCCTTGATGAATTAAGTGGAGCTTATGTTTCAGTAGAATAATCCACTCATAGAATCTTCCACATTTCTTAAAGAGACCAATGCACACATTATCAAGAGGCCCTTGTGTTTCCTTGGAGAAAAGGAGTCTAAATAACTTAATGGCCTCGATGGCTTCCAATGGCCGGTTTTGTTGGTTCATCACGATGACCATATCCTTCAATGCGCTATCAATATGGTCTCCTCTCAACAGAAAAATGATGGAAATCATTGAGAAGGTTGTTCAAATATCTGAGCACATGTCCAAGAACCTTCCATGTATGTCACCACACACACACACACATACATATATGTTGTGAAACAACCCATTGCTCCTCACCATACAACTTCATTCTCTACGATCTCTGTAATAACAATCTCATAATGAAACAATGAACCTTTTTTCTAACTCTACCTCTTAAGATAGTGCTTTGAGCACAACCTCTTTCAATACATTTAGCTAAAAGAATTCAATGCTTTATTTATTGATGTAAGGTCTTCGTCTAGATGAGCCTGGGGACCTTTGTCTAATTCCTCAAGGAGACGAAACTTGGGGTTGCTCCGACACCCAAGTTGGACTAGTGGGCACCTTGGGAATGCAGATGCGCCAAGGGGCTTGCCCAAGTATGAAGTGACCAAGATATTGGGGTGCTTCAAAATGAGGGGTGTGCCAAGGTTTGGTGTGTCAATCCCAAGGGACACAACGGTTGACGAGTTCATGGGTTCACTTGGGTGATTCGGTCCATGAAGGGTCACGACGATTCGTTTGGGAAACTAGATCCGTGAAGGGGCACGATGATTCATTTGGAAACATATGTTAGCAAAGGGGTGCGACACCCCAAAATGACGCGATGGTGACCTTTGGAGTCCCTATAAGAGAACAAGGGAACACAACCAAGGAAGGTAGAACTTGGTAGACAAGGAGAGAAAGAAGAGATCTGCATTTCTGAGGCAGACAAAGAGGGAGAGAACCCTCAAGGAGCCAAGTCACTCCACATGGGAGGAATTGCCATTCCTTGAGGATGATTTGGTAGATAGAGTTGGGCAATCTTCTCTTGGATTTATTTTGGGGAAGTCTGAAAACACAAGTTTGTTGGAGGCATGTGTGAGGAAGAATCAAAATCTGTGAGGTCTGGTGAAATGAAGAGACAACAAGTATGTGGTTGAGGGCATGTATGAGGTGCACAATAAGAGGTTGAAAATAGGGTTGTGAAAGACAACCTTTATGTGATGAGTTTGTGTATGATTTTCTTGGTGAGGTGAGGCGAGTTGTGTGACTATACTAAATTTGTAAGCTAAGCCAATAGTGCTCATATTGTAACTACTTCACAATAAAAATACTTAATTGGGATTTAGGCACAATTCTTGCTGCTTGCACTACTTTTATGTTTCTCTTTCATTTGTTCTATAATTCTCTTGGTTTCTCATGGATGTATGCTTAAATATGACTAAGTGTTAAAGTTGTTAACAGTTGTCTAAGTATACAAGAGTTTCACTAGAGTAGGAGTGTGACTTGTATGGCTATGGTCCAGGTGAAAAGGCATAGTCCAGACGAAGTATCCTTGGTGTTGCCAAGAAACCAAGTGATAAACGTCATGGTGTCGTACACCCTCAAGAGGTGCACGATCGCAAGATAAATTGTGGGCACGTAACAAATGGTATTAGAGTTGATTCATTGCAGATTTTGGAGAAGGGCTGGGGAGATATTCACCACTATCTCGACGATAAAATGGTATTGGATCTTGGTCGTTGCAGATTTTGGAGAAGGGTTGGGGAGATATTCACCACTATATCGACGATAAATGGTATCGCAGCGGATTATTTGTAGATTTTGATGAAGGGGTTGGTGATATCTTCACCACTATCTCAATGATAGATGGTATCAGTGCAGTTTGGTGCTCTTCACCACTCTTGCAGTCATAACAGTTGTGGTGGGGTGCACTTGTTTATAAGACAACTTGTTGTGAAGGCAGTTCACTAGGAATGTTCGCATACTTGGTGAATGGTTTGGTGCAACGAAATTGTTCACCGTAGACTTTGCATTAGAGTTGCAACATAGGTTTGGTTGACGGTGCTATGGGAAGGTTGAACTGGGTGCACACCTTGTGCAGACCTAGAGCAAAGTTTGTGGTTAAACAAAGCACTTGGACAGGGTGGGTGATCGCAGAGACAAAATTGGTTGGTTTGATTCGTGATGGAAGTCAGTGCCAAAATTTTTGTGCACACCTTGGAGAGATCGTGCGCAAATTTCATTAGGTGAACCCAACACTTGGGAAAGGTAGATGAACATAAATGTTTTTGCATGACCTGTCACAGATCTAACAACAAAAGTGATAATAGAGGAGAAACATAAAGGGTGATCACATAAGTGACTGTGAAGGGGAGCAGTTCTGGGTTGCAGCAAGGTGAATCACTTTTGTGTGTGAGATGAACTAGAGTGACCTAGAACAACTCCACATTAGGAAGTAGGTTGGGCACATTTCCACCATGACATATTCATTCCATGCATCGCTAAGAACAACAATTGAGTTGAGTTGGGTTGTTGGATGGGTAGATCACAACCTTCAGATGAGTTATCTCTTCACAAAGTTACAATAGTCAATTATAAGTAAAATGACTTGACAGTCAGGTGGTGGTTGCATGGTGCCTTGAAGCGGAAGTATTCAAGGTGCGGACATGGAAAGACATTGGAGATGAGTTTGGCAGGTTGCATGCGAATTTT
>SNQJ01S0066988.1:37551-49518 GCA_010110895.2 Picea sitchensis | reverse complement strand
ATAATCTTTTTAATGGGGTTGTTGGGGAGTTTTCTATAACTTCCACTTTGGGATAGGTGTTCAATCATTTTTGTGTTGTAATCGTTTTGGTCTAAAAGAATTGTTGCACCACCTTTATCGACTCTAAGAATGACTAAGTTTTCATTATTTCTAAGGTTTTTTAGAGCTGCATGTTCTTCCTTTCTGATATTACTTATTGGAGATTTCACCTTTCTATGAATGAGGGAGCAGTCTTGTCTTACCTGGTTTTTGTCATCGTCCGTTAGGGTTTGAATACTGTTCTCAATACAACAAATGATGTTGTCGATCAGGATGGGAGCTTGGGGAGATGGAGAATTTCAAACCTTTCCTTAGAATGCTAATCTCAGCTTCTATAGGTTCATATGACGACAAATTTACCACTTTCTTGTTGTTGGTGTCTAAGTTATTGGAATCTACGTTGTTGGTGTCTACGTTGTTGGTTTCTACGTTTCTGGTGTCCGTGTTATTGAAATCTATGTTGCTGGTGTCTACGCTGTTGGAATCTTCGTTGCTGATGTCTACGCTATTGGTATCTGCGTTGATGATGTTGTCTGCGGTGTTTTTATTAATTAATTTATCAAGTTTAGATAACTATCTTTTGCGAGTGTGTACGTCCTCATTCTTTGCCTTAATGGTGGTCATAGCATCCAACTTCTTCCATAATTCCGATTCTATGGTCTGCACAAGTTTTAGATGGAGTTTAAACGCGGTTTTGGACATGTATTCGAGGTTGCACCTAATCATTAAAAACTTGCCTCTGGTTCTCGACAGGCCCATCTTAAAGAAGGCCAATTTATTCCATCTTTTTTTCGTCTTGTGCTAAATCTGCGTCTGCGCAAATTTCGGTAGAACGTTCCTATTCCTGCAGTTTTTTAGAAAATCTAAGTCAGCGACTCCCTTTTTAATTTTAACCTGGAGCTTTTCAAGATCATGAATTTCGTCCAGAGTTTTCCTTCTGTACAGTAAAATAATCTTTTCAATGAGATTTTTTTCATGATACATTGTCAATGCTGCCTCCAAGTCTTGGGATTCCTCTGAGTCAACTAGATCGAAGATCCCTTTGGATCTACTGTCACTGCTTGGATAAATTTCATTTTTCCAAGTGTACGTCTCCTACAAACATCCTCATCTCATATACAAGTACACCATCCAACATTGTATTCTAATATGAGACATTACATCAATAAAAAAAAAGTTAGAAATCTGAATCAGAAGGTTCAATGTCCAAGAAAATGTCAACATGCCTAAAACCCTAAAAATTCAATTTTGACAGAAAGTCAATTTGAGAAGTGCAATAGGTGTGCCAGAGTAGGGCGAGTTGATCAGTGGTGGAATTTGTCCCAATCAAATTTATAAAAATTGCTCAATGATCTTGAAAAAGAAACTATGCAACAACAAATTGAATGCGCAACAGAAAATCTCAACAACATGGCAAATCTCACGATCTTCCTTCCAATGGTTAGATTGTTCTGAAGGAAACCTCCTCTGATGCCATGTTAGATTTTCATTAGTTTCGTTAACATTAGATTTACCATAGAATTTTTATATTCTTTTAATATTCAATAATTATATACTGAAACATATAACCAACAGATAAACTAGCACAAGAGAACACAAAGATTTATCCTGGGAAAACCCCAAACTCAGGGAAAAACCCAACCAACGTTTCTTAGAGAGAATATTCCAATACAACCATGAACATGCTCTAATCACAAGAGAAAACCAACAATGAAGATTTGAATATTTATCTCTTCTTATTATCAAAACCTAGTGAGTGTAGACAACTGAGTCACCACATAAATGGAGCAAGATAGGTGCATCACTAGTGCAACACATAACTGGCACAACTGGTAACTGTAGTTGCAGTTGCTACTGCAACTACAAATGCTACTGTAACTGCAACTGCAACTGCAACTGGGAAACACCACACAACCTTAGTGTAACTCTTCTAGAGGTAGCACACAAGAGATATCACTAAGAACCACCAATAATATCCTTCCCCAAGTGGGGTGCACTCTCCAAGAGAACCATAAACCAAAAATAGTGAAACTAGAACTGTTGTTGCAACTGCAATTGCCTAGTGCACACTGTAGAAGGAGAACTACTTGTCTGTACAAATGAACTGACCCAGATTAGTGTTTATACTAATTTGGGCGCCTTTCTGGGGCCTACTTCTTATTCTGGGTCTTTATTATTTCTGTGGGCCGACTTCTCTTCCTGGAAATTATATTTCCACTTTAATATTATTTCCTGTGGGCCAACTTCTCTTCTGTGGTATTCTATTTTACTTTATTCTTTTCTGGGGTGTTATTCAACTATTCAATGGTCTTCCTTTGACTTCTTGGAATCTTATTCTTCTCTAAGAAAAGTTTTCCAGGAGGGAATACCTCTTGCAACTACCAAAACATCAACAATGATACCACATTTCATATGGAGTCTTGTTCTTAAGAGAATGAGATGAAATTTTGTTTCTCACATACACTACACACATAAATGCAACGACCCAACACATCATCTTCACATTATTGAAAAATAATATTGAATGTACCATATTCAAGAGTGTCATGTTCATTCTTTCTACTACACCATTCTAGTGAGGATTGTATGGAATAGTGGTTTGATGCTTAATCACATGTTAGTGAAGATAGATTTCAAATTCATTAGAAGTATATTACCCTCCATTATCAATACGAAGAATAAGCTTCATTTTCCATCCACAGATAAAAAAATTTAAATGTTTCAAATTCTTGAGATTTATGTTTCAACAAATAAACCCAACACATCCTAGTGTAGTAATCAAAAAAATTCGTGATATATTAATTGCCAAAGGAAGATGCAATAGGTATGGGGATACACAAATCAAAGTGTATAAACTCTATCTTTCTATGTGTTCTCGAAGTGGAATCATGAAAAGGTTGATTGTTGTGTTTAATAAGGATACATGCTTGACATTGCTTCAAGTTCCTTGGAATGGTAGGCAAACCAGAAACACCATTTTTATTCAACATACAAATACTATCATAGTTGATCTGCCCAAATCTAGCATGCCACAATAGATTGGAAGACAATGTACCTTTATAATGGTTAGAGAGGTATGTCGAATTTTGTTCTTATGTTGATGTCCCTTTTAGCTTAACAATTTCTCATCCTACCATCGTATCATGATGACCATGTTTTCAAAAGACCTCATTTTTTCAACTTTTCCACAAAACATATGAATATAATGGACTTGCTGCTGAATGTGCATAAGAGATAACAAGTTCCTTTGCAACTCAGGAAGATAGAGAACATTATGCAAAATAAAATCAATGAATCTAGGCAATTAAAGCATGATGGTGCCAATTCCCATAGGTTTGAGAGTAGAACCACCTACAAAGTTTACTACATCATCTACATTGTCATTTAGTTCCCCAAAGAAGTCTCTCTAAAAATTCATGTGGCAAGTTGCACCATTGTCAAGAAACCAAGCATCTCTCCAAAAATTAAATGAAGTTTTGAACAAATCTCATTTATGCCAATATTGTAATGAGAAGTAATATAATGAGTGGGTTTAGGGGATTTACTTTTTTCTTTATTTTGTTCCTATTTTTATTTGATCTTCTCCCATAGGATCCTACATGTTTGTACTTCATGTCCATTATTTCCACAATGGACACAATACATATCATATCTCTTACCTTGACTATGCCTTCCCCTGCCGCTAACATTCTTCTTTACACATCCTTGATGAATTAAGTGGAGCTTATGTTTCAGTAGAATAATCCACTCATAGAATCTTCCACATTTCTTAAAGAGACCAATGCACACATTATCAAGAGGCCCTTGTGTTTCCTTGGAGAAAAGGAGTCTAAATAACTTAATGGCCTCGATGGCTTCCAATGGCCGGTTTTGTTGGTTCATCACGATGACCATATCCTTCAATGCGCTATCAATATGGTCTCCTCTCAACAGAAAAATGATGGAAATCATTGAGAAGGTTGTTCAAATATCTGAGCACATGTCCAAGAACCTTCCATGTATGTCACCACACACACACACACATACATATATGTTGTGAAACAACCCATTGCTCCTCACCATACAACTTCATTCTCTACGATCTCTGTAATAACAATCTCATAATGAAACAATGAACCTTTTTTCTAACTCTACCTCTTAAGATAGTGCTTTGAGCACAACCTCTTTCAATACATTTAGCTAAAAGAATTCAATGCTTTATTTATTGATGTAAGGTCTTCGTCTAGATGAGCCTGGGGACCTTTGTCTAATTCCTCAAGGAGACGAAACTTGGGGTTGCTCCGACACCCAAGTTGGACTAGTGGGCACCTTGGGAATGCAGATGCGCCAAGGGGCTTGCCCAAGTATGAAGTGACCAAGATATTGGGGTGCTTCAAAATGAGGGGTGTGCCAAGGTTTGGTGTGTCAATCCCAAGGGACACAACGGTTGACGAGTTCATGGGTTCACTTGGGTGATTCGGTCCATGAAGGGTCACGACGATTCGTTTGGGAAACTAGATCCGTGAAGGGGCACGATGATTCATTTGGAAACATATGTTAGCAAAGGGGTGCGACACCCCAAAATGACGCGATGGTGACCTTTGGAGTCCCTATAAGAGAACAAGGGAACACAACCAAGGAAGGTAGAACTTGGTAGACAAGGAGAGAAAGAAGAGATCTGCATTTCTGAGGCAGACAAAGAGGGAGAGAACCCTCAAGGAGCCAAGTCACTCCACATGGGAGGAATTGCCATTCCTTGAGGATGATTTGGTAGATAGAGTTGGGCAATCTTCTCTTGGATTTATTTTGGGGAAGTCTGAAAACACAAGTTTGTTGGAGGCATGTGTGAGGAAGAATCAAAATCTGTGAGGTCTGGTGAAATGAAGAGACAACAAGTATGTGGTTGAGGGCATGTATGAGGTGCACAATAAGAGGTTGAAAATAGGGTTGTGAAAGACAACCTTTATGTGATGAGTTTGTGTATGATTTTCTTGGTGAGGTGAGGCGAGTTGTGTGACTATACTAAATTTGTAAGCTAAGCCAATAGTGCTCATATTGTAACTACTTCACAATAAAAATACTTAATTGGGATTTAGGCACAATTCTTGCTGCTTGCACTACTTTTATGTTTCTCTTTCATTTGTTCTATAATTCTCTTGGTTTCTCATGGATGTATGCTTAAATATGACTAAGTGTTAAAGTTGTTAACAGTTGTCTAAGTATACAAGAGTTTCACTAGAGTAGGAGTGTGACTTGTATGGCTATGGTCCAGGTGAAAAGGCATAGTCCAGACGAAGTATCCTTGGTGTTGCCAAGAAACCAAGTGATAAACGTCATGGTGTCGTACACCCTCAAGAGGTGCACGATCGCAAGATAAATTGTGGGCACGTAACAAATGGTATTAGAGTTGATTCATTGCAGATTTTGGAGAAGGGCTGGGGAGATATTCACCACTATCTCGACGATAAAATGGTATTGGATCTTGGTCGTTGCAGATTTTGGAGAAGGGTTGGGGAGATATTCACCACTATATCGACGATAAATGGTATCGCAGCGGATTATTTGTAGATTTTGATGAAGGGGTTGGTGATATCTTCACCACTATCTCAATGATAGATGGTATCAGTGCAGTTTGGTGCTCTTCACCACTCTTGCAGTCATAACAGTTGTGGTGGGGTGCACTTGTTTATAAGACAACTTGTTGTGAAGGCAGTTCACTAGGAATGTTCGCATACTTGGTGAATGGTTTGGTGCAACGAAATTGTTCACCGTAGACTTTGCATTAGAGTTGCAACATAGGTTTGGTTGACGGTGCTATGGGAAGGTTGAACTGGGTGCACACCTTGTGCAGACCTAGAGCAAAGTTTGTGGTTAAACAAAGCACTTGGACAGGGTGGGTGATCGCAGAGACAAAATTGGTTGGTTTGATTCGTGATGGAAGTCAGTGCCAAAATTTTTGTGCACACCTTGGAGAGATCGTGCGCAAATTTCATTAGGTGAACCCAACACTTGGGAAAGGTAGATGAACATAAATGTTTTTGCATGACCTGTCACAGATCTAACAACAAAAGTGATAATAGAGGAGAAACATAAAGGGTGATCACATAAGTGACTGTGAAGGGGAGCAGTTCTGGGTTGCAGCAAGGTGAATCACTTTTGTGTGTGAGATGAACTAGAGTGACCTAGAACAACTCCACATTAGGAAGTAGGTTGGGCACATTTCCACCATGACATATTCATTCCATGCATCGCTAAGAACAACAATTGAGTTGAGTTGGGTTGTTGGATGGGTAGATCACAACCTTCAGATGAGTTATCTCTTCACAAAGTTACAATAGTCAATTATAAGTAAAATGACTTGACAGTCAGGTGGTGGTTGCATGGTGCCTTGAAGCGGAAGTATTCAAGGTGCGGACATGGAAAGACATTGGAGATGAGTTTGGCAGGTTGCATGCGAATTTTGGGATTTAGATGGATTTTTGAAGTGGACGGATGGAATCAACCTTATATCGTAGTGAAGGTCTTGCATATTTTTGGAGATGTGAATAGTGATTGAGGAGAGTTCATGCAGAGAGTCGATTTCTTGGGAAAGCAAAGTTACAAGACAACAAACTTAGAACATGGTTGCAACAAACAATGTCATTTGAAAGGTATGGTTGGTTTTGAGTTCTTTCATTTCCTAAGTGTTGTAGTGAGTTATTTGAAAGGAAGTTAGATGACTTGGTGGTTCAATTGCATTTTGTTTCCATAGTGAGAGATAATATACTTGAGGGTGACTCAAGTGGTGCAGATTTGAAGATGTCTTGTAATAGTTTGGGATGCCTTGGTTGGGAGAATTTGCAGAGAGATTGGGCGACTTACTTGGATGAGTCTTGTGGTGGAATTAGGAAGATTTGGATACAACCATGGAGGTGGCTTGATAGGTGCATTGGATAGGTTTTTGCGGTGAATTGGGAAGTGAAGTTTGTACGTGCCAAGTTTGATAGGATGGATGAGGTGCCCTAGTGCTTGGTTCCTTAGCTAGATTCATTGGGTGATGAGATAGCTTGACAATCACAACAACAATGCCAAAGTTTGAATGATTACAAAAGGTGCAAGGAAATTTTGTTCCAAGAGACAGATGGAGTCGATAGAGAAGTCAACTAAGGATTGTTGGTAGTCAACCTCGATGGGATGAACACAGACTAAGTGACTTGGGTGGTTTTTTCTTGCCTTTAGTATGCAGCATTGGATGAAGCAGAGAACACTTTGGTGACTTGTGAATGATTGTGTAATGACTCATAAATCTGACATGGGTCATTGGTTGAGGTTGGAAGAGTATTGGTTCGAAAATACCTAAGGCATGAAAGTTATTTAAGGGGACTCATTCTACTTGGACTGCTTTGGATAGTTTGATAGGATGTTTGAGGAGTGTAGGAATGTTAGTGACACTCATTGCAGATGTTGAGTTGTGAAGAGGTGACTTGATGAAAGGAGGGGAGTTGAGGACTTTCTTTCATTTGGAGGATTGTGGAAACATGCAAATTGCAACATGAAGATATTACTTGGACATGGACGTTTCTCTTGCTTTGGAGTAGCATAGTTGAGGGTGAAGTATAACCATTCCAAGGCATAGAGAGGAAGACACAACAACATGGCTTGGTGATGAAGTAGTGAGGCAAAGGGAGTCTAGACATGCAGTTCTTGGGGAAGATTGGATAAATGTGCCATGAGGTGGAAAATGGAGTCAAGTAGCCACAAAATAATATTTTTTCGGGGTGAGTTCATAGTGCAATGAGGTGAGGGGAAACGTTTCCTTGATCTGAGGGTTATGCATATGGACCAAATTGCAAAAGTAAGTGACACGTTTTTGCATGAAGGTTTTTAGAGTTAGGGACTGTGACGGTTGGACTAGCCATTCAACTAGTTCACGACTTGGGTGAGAACAAAAACATGACAAGGTGGTCAAGAGTACAAATGTGCCAGTAGGTTCAAAGTGCAATGCTTAGAAATTGTGGAGGATCTCCTTGATGAAGATCAAATGATGGTAGCAGTAGTGAGGCAAAGATGGACACTTTCCTTAGTCTTTTGAGTTGAACTAAGTGATGGAGATGCGACATAAAAGACTAAGTTTGGGCATGAGGAAGTGCATTCTCATGAGTTGGGCGCGATGGTTGGACTAGCTACCTAATTAGTCCAAGGCATGGGTGAATTTAGTGTGCAGAGAGATGGAAAAGTTGGTTGAAGTATGGGTGCAACAACAACTTCTCAAGAGTTCAACACTTAGGTGAAATTTTGAAGTGAAGTGGGAAGCAGTAAGTTGTAACAAGTAGCCAACAATAGAAAAACCGAAAAACAACAAGGCAACAAAATCACAACAAGAGAGTGCAACAAAGTTGGGTGACTTTCATCCTTGGAGTTGGGTGAAGTGACCACATTGACTCAAGAAAAATATTATGTGGATTTGGGTGCAATACAATTAGTTTGTGGAAACTTGGGGTTTTCACTTCACAGGGAAACTTGACATTTCCACTTTGGCAGAATTTGAGGTTTCTGGTTGGAATGAAACTTGGGGTTTCCAATAGACTTAGTTGCAACGGAGGAACAAGTTCAGGCGGAGACTTGGAGATCATAGATTTTGTGGATGTTCTTAGGGATGACAATGACTTGAGGTGGGGGAGGATGTAAGGTCTTTGACTATATGGGTGCGAATACCTTCCCTCACGTCCTTAAGGAGATGGAACTTCAGGTTGCTCTGACACCCAAGTTGGGCAAGTGGGTGACTTGGGCATGTGGACGTGCTAAGGGGATTACCCAAGTATGAAGTGACCAAGAGATTGGGGTGCACCAACATGAGTGGCGTACCAAGGTTGGGCCTGTCGGTCCCAAGCGACACGATTGTTGATGAGAACATGGGTTCATTTAGGTGATCGAGTCCGTGAAGGGGCATGCCAATTCGTTTGGGAAATCGGGTCCACGAAGGGGAACAATGATTCATTTGGGAGACTAGGTCCGTGAAGGGAAAAATAAATTGTTTGGACACATGGGTTAGCGAAGGGGCATGAAACCCCCAAAGGATGCGATGGTTCGTGATGGTGACCTTTGGAGTCCCTATAAGAGAGCAAGGGTGCACAACCAAGGAAGAAAAAACTTGGAAGACAAGGAGAGAAAGAAGAGCTATGTATTTTTGAGGCATATGAAGAGGGAGAGCTCCCTCAAGGAGCCAAGTCACTCCATATGGGATAACTTGTATTTCCTTGAGGAGGATTCATTGGAAAAAGTTGGATGAGCTTCTCTTGGAATGATTTTGGGGAAGTCTGGAAGTGGAAGTTTGTTGGAGGCATGTGTGAGGTAAAACTGAAATCTGTGAAGCCTATGGAAATGAAGAGACAACAAGTCTATGGTTGAGGGCATGTCTGAGGTGCACCGTAGGAGGTTACTGAGATGGTCACGACAAATAGTTTTGATGTGATGAGTCTATGTATGAGTGTCTTGGTGAGGTGAGACGAGTCATGTGACTTTACCGAATTTGTAATCTAAGCTGGTAGTGCTCATATTGTAACTGTTTCACAATAACAAAGACCTAGTCAGGTGTTAGGCATGGTTCATACTGCCCACACTAATTCTATGTTTGTCTTTGATTTGTTCAATAGTTCTCTTGGTTTCTCATGGATTTATGCTTAAATATGACTAAATGTTAAAGCTGTTTACAATTGTCTAAGTATACAATAGTTTCATTAGAGTAGGAGTGTGACTCGTTGAAACCCTAGAATGAACTATGGGTATGCTCAGGTATTGATTATTTGGAGGCTCAGGTATTGATTATGGGGGAACCATTATGCGATTGCAAGCCATGATTATTTAGATGAGAGCTTTTTTCAATGCATGGAGAGGGATAACACATAGAGAAACCCAAAATGAATGATAGTTTTGATTAATGGTGCCAATGTCATTCCCCTTTCCACTAGTTTGTCTTCTGAGCTTTGGAGGTAAAGGAAAGCTTGAAAACACACAGTTTCACTTGGTCACTGGACCATAAAGACCAGGTAATGGCTTTATTTCTGGTAGGTAAATATGAGGTAATGAATTTATCTCTATTAAAACGTCACATTTTCTATTTGCAGAATACGATTTTCTGGGCATGCTAAGTGGACGTGTGGTTGATGGGATTGCCAACAGTGTGATTCTTGTTTGCTAGAGGAAAAAATGGTGGATTGTGCTCTCAAAATAGTAGATACAATTTGATATCCCTGGTGAGGCTCTACCAGCTCTATACATGCAAGAAACAAGAAAGTGAGAGGTTGAAATGAAGCAGGTTCAAGAGGATGCCTGACTCAACTATTTGGGCATTTTACATCAAGGTTACGAAGTATGTTCAAGATGAGGCGCGACTCAAGTAATTGGACATTTCCCAAACTGTCATGTTGAGGGAAACTGTTTTCCTTTCTAGTTTATATGAATACTCCAAGGAGAATGCAAGACCTCTGAATCCTGGTGTTGACAAATCCCACAATAGAGGGATATTTTATATATCATAAAAAAATCGATCAATAAACTGCGTGAATGCACATATCGTGACGAAAATTGGAATGTAGTTATTTAAAAGAGCCATATATAAATACAACCAGAAATGAATTTTGGTTAATATTCACACTGGTATAATGGTTGTTATTGTTACCACTTACTGTAAATATTTATAATATACCATAATTCCAAAGATTATGTATCTAACACCTTTCCCATACTTCTTTATTTGAAGCAGATTTTTCTTCACAAGTTGGATATGTATTAATATTTTTCTTTCCAAATCAAAGGTGTTGGTAAGCTTCATTTAAAGTGCATAATGGTAAAGTTATGAGTTCTTGAGCTAACATTTGGTAATATCGACTTTCTTTCCCACAAGCCTAACATTTTGGACCATTATATATCATACCTTAGTATTGAATACATCTTGGATCATTATATATTATATTTTGGCATTACCCTTTTACATAGCATAGAGTGCAACATTGTAACACTACCACATGATAAACACAAAGTATGTTTATAATATTTATATGAACAAAGCTACTGACTTAACGAGAACTATGACCTCAAAACGAGAACTCTAGCCCTTAAAACCCGTATTTTTGAATAAAAAACATGAAAATCAACCTCCAAATAAAAAAGTGGTGCTACTGGTACTACCATTTTTTCTAACCGGGTCAAAATTACATTTTTTTTCAAGCATGACCTTAAAACATCAAATAGTTGCTCAAAAAAACTTTAAAATCAACCCCCAAAACAAAAAGTGGTGCTACTGGTAGCATCATTTTTCTAACCGGGTCAAAATTACAACTTTTTTCAAGCACGACCTTAAAAAACAAAATAGTTACTCAGAAAAACCTTAAAATCAACACCTAAATAAAAAAGTGACATTACCTAAAACAAAATGCTAAACATTAAAATCATATTTAATTACAACCTAATTGAAACCGTGGCCTTGACAACAAATCCCTATGCAAATAAAAAACAAAAAAATAGATCCTAAATGGTCACTTGAAAATTTACTTAGTAACATTTTTTTTTAATTTATATTAAAAAATAAATAAAATGAAATGATAAAATCTTCATAATTTTTTTTAAATGAAGAAAAAAACACATTTAAAAAAATACATTCAAAACTCAATTTTTTTTTAAAAGAAGGAAACATTTAAAATTTCCAAAAAATACACTCATTTAAAAAAATATATGTATTATTTTATAAAAACCAATAATAAAAAATCTCTTCAAACTAAAAAAATAAAATTAAAAACCCCCAAAAAATACTCCAAAACAACTAAAATAAAAAATAAAATAAAATAAAATATTAAAAAAAATCTTAAAAAAAATAATAAAAAATACTGAAATTCTCTGAAATTCTCTAAGCTAAAACTTCATATTAAAAAATACAAAAATTTCATTTAAAAAAAATAAAAAAATAAATAAAAA
>SNQJ01S0066988.1:25889-37535 GCA_010110895.2 Picea sitchensis | reverse complement strand
TATGATTTGTTAATGGATGTGATTTAACTTCACCACATGTTGTGCATACATGCATGAAGACCAAACATGCAAGCAACCATACTCATATAAATAGGCACTATTTATTCTAATGGAAAATGGTCAACAAGTTTCATTTGTATATCCAATAAAATGGTTCTTCGAGATTATTTTGGTATAAAAAAATTGCATGAGACTTAGTTGTACCTATTTTTAGATCACTGTTCTGGTTTGCATCTACAATATTGGGCTTTAAGGTGTTGCCACCATTTTTGATCCTCAACCCAATACCCAAGATGTGATCATTATGCAATAATTGGATAACCTCTTCGTTGAGGTTGTTGTAAGTGGTTTTTGGATTTTATGCTTTAAGAGCTTAAGTGTTTATGCAAATCTCTATTTTCTTCTTTTAGATTCTATTTTCATGAAACCATGAAAAACATGTTCTCCTATGTATAAATAATAATTTAATCAAAGAAAAAATATTTGTTAGAATATAAAGATTATATGTGTAATGAAGTCATTTTAGTGATTTAGGCTGGAAGATAGGTTTTTCCACTTATTATTAGCAATAGGGTTTTGGATAATGACTGACAACACTATATTCAATGAAAATGATGGGAAAGAGAACAACATATAAGAGTGGGATTGAGTGTTACTACCATGGAAAAATAAGTTATACGATAATTAATTGTAAAATTCATGTGGGCATAGATGATTTTAGGGGCTAAATTTCACAAATGGGCTAATTTTCCATGGTTTTTCTTAAAAAAAAATTCGCCAATTTCCATATTTTCTAAAATCGACATGCCCAAATTCCATAGAATAAAATTATTTTACCTAAAAAATCACTAAAATTTTATAGAAAGTATATAAAATCCTTAGAAATTTGAATATTTTTAGAGAACTATCGCCAAACATTTTACATTTTGCATATTAAGGACTAGTAAGATTAACCCATTTNTAAAAAATCACTAAAATTTTATAGAAAGTATATAAAATCCTTAGAAATTTGAATATTTTTAGAGAACTATCGCCAAACATTTTACATTTTGCATATTAAGGACTAGTAAGATTAACCCATTTTTCTACATTTTAATATAAATTCCCATCCTTAAAATCATCCCTACGTGTGAGTGACCTTCTCAATGGGAATGTTAAAGAATCATCAAATGTAGCCATTTTTGGAGATCCACTAGATATCAATAGTAGTTATTGCCCCATTGAACAATTGACATTGTTTTCATTTTAAGAGGCCTGCACTTTGAAGACATGGAGTGATATAGGGGAGGATATTTAATTTTTCAATACTTTAAGATACTTGTGGATCAAAGAAACTATATCTCATTGGGGTTAAGGGACATGCATGTGAGGATTGATGTTCAATAATTCATGGGAGATCTAGGATCTGAAGTTTGGTTCCATACCTTTAAGAGGGTGATAAGACATTTCATGTGAAAATGGTGTCCAATGATGTTTGGAACTTGGATTACATCTAGGAGACTATACCTTTTAGAGGAAATTTAGGGAGCAACTTGAAAGAGTCTTACTAGTTCAATAAACGTTTTCAAAGAAAAACATCTAAAGGATGTTTGATACAATTGTTTTAGTTTTCAAAGAACGTGTTTGCAGTGAAAGTGTTTTCTTTTAATGAGTTTTGTTTTCAATATTATAAGCCTTGAAAGAGGTGTTAGAGTATAAGGCTAGTGCGTGTAATAAAGTTATCTTAGTGATTTAGTCTTGAAGATAAGATTTTATTATTATTATTAGAGTTTAGGGTTTTGGACAAATAAGACCCCTCAAACTCTAAGAGAGGTGAATCTCATTGTAATAGTGTAAAGTATGTCCTTAATACAATATTGTGTTATAGTGTGTATCTTTGTCTCAACCCTATCTAATGTTTCATCATTTTTTGATCTAATTCATTTTTGTAGCAATATTAACATGATGCATAGATGGACACATGAAAATGATAGGAAGTATAACCTTAACTACCTCTAATTTCCATGGGCACTCTAAAAAACATCATAAAAAATTAGTCACACACTTTTTTCGAAAGTACCTGGCATGGGCATTTTCCCCTTATACCACAACATCTTTCATTTATTTTCTTAGCCAAATTTTGTTACTCTTTTCTCAGCTCTGTGTGTTCTCTATATGAAACACCTTTAAGAAATGTTTTCTCTAATTTAAACTATCATTTCTAGTTAAGTATCCATGATATTCTTCTTATCATTTTCAAACTGAAACCATATCTTGACTTGGTAAAATTGATGAAAAACTTGATCGTACTCTATTTAGTGGTGGAAAAAGGGCCATGGCATCATTTCATTGTGTTCTAGTTTTTTAATCATAGAATCCAAAACCTAGGCACAAAGAAGAAGCAAAGACTTGAATTTTAAACCGCAAAAGCCACAAACACACAAACCTATCTTGCACTATAAGGAGAACCTCATGCCCTTTATATGAGACATATTTTCTATGAAGTGGCCATTACTTGAAAATATTAGATTAAATGCATGTAGAAGGGTTACAAAATCTAGGGATATCAAACACCAAAAATTTCTTAAGATAAGTTTCATGTATAGTACCTTTTACAAATTCCCTTGGAGTGCAACAAATTAGAGATGACAAGTAGAATTGTTGCCATTTGTTTTGTATGCACTACTTTATTGTACCATGGTTTGGTATATGCATATGTTTGATTATATCTATTTATAAAGGAGATCTCAAATGTCAATGAACATTTATGACATGATAACATGATGATGGTCATCCACAACTATCAAAGGAAATGGTGTGTGAAGAAAAAACTTGAAGGTGTTGGTTTCAAATTGAGAGTAACTTCAAATCTAGTATAGGTGGAAATGGTGTGTGAAGCAAAAACTTGAAGGTGTTGGTTTCAAATTGAGAGTAACTTCAAATCTAGTATAGGTGGAGGAATAATCGAAAATGAGTTGAGTGTATGAGAGAGACCCCTTTGGAATTGTTATGGAAAAAATCATGAGACTCATAACCATATGCAAAATGATTAACAATAAAAACTAATTTGAAAATCCTTAAAAGCTATTACAAAATAAGACCGTGATAGTGAATTAATCTAATCTTTATTATTAGCAAAGAGATAAAAAATTACCATGAGAATGGATTAGTCCTCTTGATTGCAAGGAACAATGCCATTTCATATCAAAATGACTAGAACACCTTGAAAATCCAAAGAAAATTTTGGATGCATAATTACTTATGATGTTCCCATGGCAATTCTACAGATAAAGAAATGAAGACTATGAACATGAAAACCCTAAATCCATTTTTCACGTGAGTACAACAAATGCTTCTTGGTTTTCATGATTTGGAGGTTTAAAAAATAGTGGAAGCTTAATGGAAAACCTCGAAGAGGTTGTGAACATAGACAACATTACAAGGGGCATAGAAGAAGATGCTATATGCGCTTGAGGAGAATTATGTGCACATTGATATATTACATTTTTTTTCAAACCTTATAAGGCAATGAAAAGCTACTTCACAACTCTCCCTTGTTTAGTTATCTTGTTGGGATGAGATTTTTTCAAGGATTTCTGATCCCCTTGAAGTTGGATTTGATTATTTTTTTGGGATGAGCTTGTTGCAAGGATTGCAACATCTCCTTGAAGTTCTCTCAAACTTGAGATCCAAATATTTTTAAACATGATATAGGAATTTATGGACATTGGACTTCACAGGTATGGTTAGTCCACTACAGGGGATCATTATGTCCTCATGAATTCGGTCGCATGGAAGCCAAAGAACCAAATTAGTTGTGATGGTGTTGATGTGTCAATGACACAATTATTGTAACAATAACCTCAATTTGTGGAAGCTTAGTCTGATTGGACAAGTATAAGTAGGGAATCAAGTTATAGAATGTGAAATAAATCATTACCTTGTAGAGAGTAAACATAAATACAAAGTTGATTAACGACACAAGATTTCGAGTTTGTGATTATTAGCACATGATTGAAACAATAATTGTAGTGAGAAATCTTAAATCAAATCAAGAACTACAAAACAAAGGAAACACTTAAACATACATCTATTGTCAATACAAAAGAATTAACATAAAATTAATGGCATGATCAAAGAAACTTACAATATTGTTGTGGCTCATGCTATGAGAACAAGTGTGAAGATCAATTTTACAAAAAGTACAATGAAAACTCTCAAAATTGTGTAACCATTTAGGCATGGAGTGATACATTTTTATACATGCCAAGTTGGGGTGATAGGTGTAAAAAGGGGCTATAAAAAACCCTAGAGGGATAGTGAAAGCTGTATTTGCTTGGGGCCTAGGCAACTCATCAAAGAATCAAGCTGAAGGAAAATCACCTCAAATTATGGAGTTCAAATTCTGAACATGGTTGGAAACTCTTAAAATGTAATAAGGCACATGGTTCTAAACACTTTTCCCCTAGATGCTCTTTTGGCTTCTATACTAGAGTGAGTAAAGCAAGAATCCCAAAATTTCTTCAACAACAAACAATAATCTAAGTTTATGATATACCTTACTTAGGAACACCCCCTTAAGACAAATCAACGCCTTAGCGCGCCTTTGAATCATTTCAGAATCTTAAATGCTGGCGTTTCCTGCAAATATTTTTCTTTACTGATTGAAAACTGAATAAGATCAAAATGCTTAGGAGCAGATGATCTGGGAGTTTCAATCCTAGACTTTAATGTAACAAAACTTCAGTGGTAGTTAGTTTTTTTTCTTCTGGATTAGATAGGTAGTTGAAAAAAAAACCCTAGAGAGGGGGCTTGTAAAAGAGAAGAGACAAGAATTAGGAGTAAGAGCCTGAGAAGCTCAAAAGCTCAGGAATAGGGCTAGGAGAAAGAAATGAGACTCTTTGATAGTCCAATTTCTATACATATTTGTAAACATATATTCATCTTAATAGAAAGAAAGCAGTTTTTCCTGCATATGATATCCTTTTGTGTTATCTGTGTTTTATGAATGATATCTGTGTGTGTATTTATGTTAAATATGTATGCGATAGGTTTCATCTGCAGTAGGAAGATACAATTCTTTGTCTTTGTTGAGGTTGTTATATTGTTCTGGGTTCTTTAGGCTGTGCAAGGAGGGCACAACAGAACATTGGAGGTTCCGTATCTAGTGCAAGGAGTGTGCATCTGAACTTTGTTGAGTCAGAAAATAACATGCTAGGAGGGTGCACCAAAGTGAAGACAATTCAAGGGAAATCTCAAGGTTATTGAATATCTTGGAGGGTAAATTGTGTGGAGGAAGCACAAAGAGACATAGTTCTTGAGAACTCTGTAAAGCTCGACTAGGTGGGCATTGAGCAGGTGCACAAAAGAACTCTTTGTCAAGTTCAAAGAGAAGAGCATCAGAGGAGGGTACTCACAGAGTTGCTGAACACTCTGTAAATCTCTACAAGTGTGCATTGAGCAAAAGTTGTCGAGAAGGCACAAGAATCCCTTTGAGGAGTAAAGGGAATGAAACCTTAGAACCTGAGTAAGTAAAATTTCAAGAGAGACAACAGAAGGAGTGTGTGCAGAAGTGAATTGATTCCAAGATCCAAAATATCACGAGGAGTAGTGCAAGTTTTCATGCAGAGTGCAAGTGTGCACCAGAGTCGAGGACGATATTCATTGTCAAATCTCAAGAGGAAAAGTGGAGTCGAGACCCTTTCAACTGGTTTTGCAGGAGAAGGTTCAAAGACCAAAACCTTTGAACACTTAGAAAATTTCCCAAGTTTGGGAGAATAAAGAAGCTTAGGAGGAGGAGTGACAACAACTGTCAGATCAGATGCAGGAAGAGATCTGGACCATCAGATTGGGGTCTAGGATGAAGAAATAACGAACAAGGAGAAGGAAAGATCCCATCCGTCGGATTTGAGCCCAAAGGATCGAAAGTCATCCGATCCAGGTAAAGTGCACATGCATTAACCCTTTCTGTGCATATGAGAGCGAACTTGCCAAAGTGCTGAAGTGCCGAAGTGATTAGGGACCATCCATCATCCAGAGGGACAGGTGGTGCAAGATATACAACTTCGGATGTTTGTAGAATAGGAGAGAGCAGAATTGCTAAAGAGTATATCTTGGCCATTGGTCGCCAAGGGGGTACGTGTCAACAGATATGAGGCTTCGGGGAAAACCACTTCGAAGATTTCAATTAAGGAGTTGAAACTCCCGAACCCTGAAGAGTCGAAGTAAATTCTATCCATCAGATTCAGAGGGACATGGGACAAAGATCTATGAACTTCAGGTGAAAGCACCCCGAAGAGCTGAAGTGAATCTGGACCGTCAGATCCAGAGGGATGCGTGGCGGAAATCCATTGTCTTTAGGTGAAATCACTCCAGGAGGAATGAGTGAATAGGAGTTTGAAACTCCCAAATCCTGAAGAGCCAAAGTGGATCGTGGCTGTCAGATCCAGGGGGACACACGTTGACAGATTATGAACTTTGGGTGAAAGCACTCCGGCAGAAAGCAAGCATGGAGAAGTTGAGACTTTCGAAGGCCGAATTCCCGAAGTGGACTATAGCCATTTATTTGAGGAGGACACGTGGAAGAAGATCTACCATTTCGAAGAAAATTCACTCTGGGAGAATAAGGAGTGTGTTGGAAAAGAACTCCCAAAGGCCGGAGAGCCAGAGTTCATCTGAGTCGTCCGTTCGCTAAGGACATGTGTCAATATATCTTCCACTTCGGAAGATAGCCAT
This sequence comes from Picea sitchensis, assembly GCA_010110895.2. NCBI lineage: Eukaryota > Viridiplantae > Streptophyta > Pinopsida > Pinales > Pinaceae > Picea > Picea sitchensis. The sequence goes on along the minus strand of SNQJ01S0066988.1, from coordinate 30,821 downwards.
TTAGGAGGAATCAAGGCCGAAGAATTTGAAATTCCTGAATCCCAAATTGCCGAAGAAAATCATGACTATTAATTTGAAAGGGACACGCGTCGATAGATAGTGGAAATTTGGGAGAGCATGTTTCAGAGAGAAGGAAAGAAAGGAGGCTGATCTTGGCCATCAGTAAAGAGTCACCATCTGAGATCAGAAGGTCGACGATAGCGCTTGATTGCGGGGAAAGAAAGTTCTCAGACTTTAAAAATCCTAGAGCGGGCCGCAATCGAAACCATGGTATTGCCAAAGGGATACGTGTCAGAGGATAGTGAATTGCGGGGATAAAAGTGGTGTGGTCTCAAACCATTCTTGGCCACCTCACAATCACATGCTTACATGAGGTCATAGCCCGAGGTCACATGTGAAGGAAAGGACCTCGCGAGGGGAGCTAGTTTATGTTATTTGAATTCTTCAAAGAAGCCAGGAAAGAGTCCGCAGGTTTTCCAAAGCCTGGACTTTGAAGGAAAGGGGACTTGTATAAATTAGTTGGGGTATAGAAGATGCCTAAAGATTCGATTCGAATCCTTTATTTGAATGATCCTAGACTAGGAGTTCATGTAGGCCCAAGAGAGAGAAGGGGGGTTTGCATCAAGTGGTATCAGAGCTGAATTTTTTCTTGAAAATAACATGCTAAGGAGAGAGGAGACAAAGGAGATACTATGATACAATCAAGTGGTATCAGAGATGAAAATTTGTCTGCAGATCATAGGAAAAGGTGAGAAGGTGAAAAGAGGTAATCTAATAACATCAAATGGTATTATAAGCTTAATTGTGCCTATAGACAACATGTGAAAGAGGAAACAAGGTACAATGCTCTGTAAAGATTGTTGCAAGGTGTGCAAAAAATGGTAGACAATCAGGAGGGATGAAGGCAGAGAACATGGATACTAAAGGCCATAAGTGTGGTCTAGGAGCAAACCGCAAGCAAAAAATTAAAGAAAAAATTGACAAGGAGCTCATTTACATAAGAGAAGAGATGGAGAGGATGACATAGACATATGAATGACCTTTGAAGAAGAAAGTAAAATGACCTGTCCAGAAGTTGTTGTCCAGAAGGCAACAACAAATGATGATAAGGTGGATGAAGCATACTGAAAACCTCAGTGACACAAAGGAGGATATGGTTTGCATTTGTGAGCCAAAAATTGGAAAAACCCTCAGCGATGAGGAAGGGAGATCAGTTAAAGGTATCATAAACTACCAAGAGGGCAGAGATGAATTTTCAAATTTCCAGATGGGCAATCGAAGGAGATCAATGATTGATCTCAGTGACTACTAGGTGGGAAGTGATGAAATTTCATATTTCCAAGTGGGCAATCCAGAGAGGTCAATGATCTCATGAGCTGCCAGGTGGATAGAGAAGAAATCCCAATTTTCCAGGTGGGCAAGAGGGAAGAGATGAGACTATATGAGGGTCTCATGAACTCTGTTAAGGGTTCAAATCAACAAACAATGTTGATGGAGACAGATCAAAGGTATAGTCTGATCATTGGAGGAATCAATATATTCTTACCAATCAGACAGTGGAGGCCAATGCGCATGTTGAGAGTGCAGCAACAACATAGGAAGGAAAACCAGTTGTGGCTGTCATGATGAAGGAGAAGATATCAAAATCTTCCCAAGGAGAAGAGGAAGAGGAGAACATAGTTGAGATTCTCACTCAGTGGGAGATGGAGTTGAAGATGTTGGAGGATTGGTTGGACAATCCATAACTAGAAGATGGATGCCATGAGACAGTCATACATATTGTAGGAGAAGTGTATTCAACAAAATTGCTCAAAAATTTCATCCCTGGAGCTAAACAGGAAATGACTGCAGCACTGGAGCCTGCAACAGAGGAGTAAGCAGACAACATAGAATTTTTTGAGTTGTATGAAGAACTGGAAGCCCTGGAGAAAAGGATAGATATGCATATCCAACAGGCTAAGTTGGAAACAGGTGCAGGATCATACCAACCTGGGGAGAAACTAGAGGAAGTTGGAGTTGAACCAACACAAGAGGAGATGGCATAAGTCAATCTGTCATAAGGGGAATTTGAGCAACAACTTAGTGGTGAGACTGCGGAACTGGAGTCCGCAACAAAGTGGCCATCTAGTGCCACAGGAGATGAAGATAACATGAAGGGTCAGATTGATCAGATTGGTAAGGAAGAGAAAGAGCACACATTTCAATGTGCCCGAGAGATGGAGAAAGAAGAGCATTCGATGAAATTGCTAAAAAATTTCAGCCAAGGAGATGAACAAAAGACAACTATAGAATTGGAATATACAATAGAAGGAGATGAGCATTCAGATGAATGGCTCAAAATTTTCAGCCAGGGAGATGAGCAAGAGATAACTTTAGAATGTGAACCTACAACAGAGGAGGAAGCAACATATCGCATGGATCTTGTTGATCTGTGTGAATATTTGGAGGCCCTGGAGAGAAGGGTAAAGATGAGAAGTCATCTTATCAAACAAGTTAAGTTGGAAATTGATGGCGAGAAGATGCAACAAATCATACTGCAGGAGGAAATCTAGCCAGTGGACCAACGGGACAAAGAAATAGAGGAGATAAAGAGATTGATGCTAGAAGAAACACAAGAAGCAATCATCAGAGAAGTATGGCACAAAATAAAACCTGCAGAAGCAACAGGGCATAAAAGGCATCAAGAAAAAGGAGTAGATGGACAACTCCAAGATAAATTATGGGACCCTAGAGGATCTCAAAAGTAGAGTAGAGGGAGCCATGAGAAAAAGCTCATGATTTTCCCAGTAGTGGAGTATGATGTAGGAGCATCATCAACAAGCACACGTGGAGAGACAAATCAAATCCTTAGTGAACCTTTGAATCATTTTAGAATCTTAAATGCTGGCGTTTCCTGCAAATCGTTTTCTTTATTGATTGAAAACTTAAGAAGATCAAAACGCTTGGGAGCGGATGATTTGGGAGTTTCACTCCTAGACTTTAATGTAACGCAACTTGAGTGGTAGTTAGTTTGTTTTTGGATTAGATAGGTAGTTGAAAAAAAAAAACCATAGAGAGGGGGCTTATAAAAGAGAAGAGACGAGAGTTAGGAGTAAGGGCTCGAGAAGCTCGAAAGATCAGGAATAGGAGTAGGAGAAAGAACTAAGACTTTTTGATAGTCCAGTTTCTATACATATTTGTAAACAAATATTCATCTTAATAAAAATAAATCAATTTTTATTGCATATGATATCCTTTTGTGTTATATGTGTTATATGAATGATATTTGTGTGTTTATGTATGATGTAGATGTATGTGATAGGTTTCATGTGCAGTAGGAAGATATAATTCTCTGTCTTCATTGAGGTTGTTATATTGTTCTGGGTTCTTTAGGCTGTGCAAGGAGGGCACAAAAGAACATTGGAGGTTCTGTAGCCAATGCAAGGAGTGTGCATCTGAAATCTGTTGAGTCAGAAAAGAACGTGCCATGAGGGTGCACCAAAGTGAAGAAAATTCAAGGGAAACCTCAAGGTTGTTGAATACCTTGGAGGTTAAACTATGCGGAGGAAGCACAAAGAGACAAAGTCACTGTGAACTCTATAGATATCGACCAGGTGGGCATTGAGAAGGTGTAAGCGTGCACAAAATAACTCTCTGTTGATTTAAAAGAGACAAGCATCAGAGGAGGGTACTCACAGAGTTGTTGAACACTCTGTCAAGATCTACAAGTGTGCATTGAGAAAAAATTGTCGAGAAGGCACAAGAATCCTTTTGAGGAGTAAATGGACCAAAACCTTACAATTTGAGTAAGTAAAAGTTCAAGAGAGACAATGCAAGGAGTGCACTCAGAAGTGAATTTATTCCAAGATCCACAAGCTCAGGAGGAGTAGTGCAAGTTTTCACGTAGAGTGCAAGTGTGCGCCAGAGTCGAGGACAATATTCATTGTCAAAGCTCAAGAGGAAAAGTGGAGTCGAGACCCTTTCAACCAGTTTCACAAGAGAAGGTTCAAAGACCAAAACCTTTGAACACTTAGAAAATTTCCCAAGTCTGGGAGAACAAAGAAGATTAGGTTGAGGAGAGAAAACAACTGTCAGATCGACTGCAGGAAGAGATCTGGGCCGTCAGATTGGGGTCCAGAACAAGGAAGGAAGGAATGAAGAGAATACAAATCCCATTCATCGGATCTGAGCGCAAAGGATCGACAGTCGTCCGATCCAAGTAAATTGCACGAGCCTTAACCCTTTGTGTGCACAGGAGAGCGGACTTGCCAAAGTCTCAAAGTGATTAGGGACTATTCATCATCCAGAGGGACATGTGGCGCAAGATCTGCAACTTCGGAAGTTTGTATGCCAGGAGAGAGCGCCATTGCCGAAGAGTAGATCCTGGCTTTTGGTCTCCAAGGGGGTATGTGTCAATAGATTTGAGGCTTCGGGGAAAACAACTTTGAATATTTTAATTGAGGAGTTGAAATTCCTGAACTTTGAAGAGCCGAAGTAAATCATAGCCATCAGATTCAAAGGGACATGCAACAGAGATCTATGAACTTTGGGTGAAAGCACCCCGAAGAGCCAAAGTGAATCTGGACCATCAGATCCAAAGGAACGCGTGGAAAAAATCCATTGTCTTTGGGTGAAATCAATTAGGAAGGAACGAGTGCATAGGAGTTTGAAACTCCCGAGGCCTGAAGAAACGAAGTCGATCATGGCTGTCAGATCCAGGGGGGACTGTAATGTCCCTTTCCAAATAGGAGCTCCAGAGGGGAGGCTTAATGGTCTAAACTACCCCGTTAGATTATAGCCAGAGCCAAAGAGGGGTAAACATGGTTACTAGAGGTCACTCCAGTCACATGTGTTATATTCAGAAAGTGACATTGAGCTAAAAAGGGTTAAAAGCGATTTTAAGTCGTTATGAGCTAAAAATAGAAGTCAATAGTGAATTAGGGTTTCAGTAGT
>SNQJ01S0066987.1:23198-37500 GCA_010110895.2 Picea sitchensis | reverse complement strand
CATTGTATTGGATATCTATATTAAGGAAGTTTTTGCTGGGTTTTCTCCCCCATGAGGGTTTCCCAGGATAAATGATGTGTCTCTTGTGATTGTGTATTTCTCAGTGATCCTATCTATGCTATGGTTATCTAGTGAATTGAAAAAAAACCTAATAATAGCTTAAACCTTAACACAATGGACCCATTTGTGATATGAAGCATGAGGTGGACCAGGGGGTTAGATTGACTCCTTGGGTGCCCCATGATGCGATTGTAGATTTTTCTTTCTCACATAGTTAGAAAAAACCTCGAAAGAGATCAAGCACACATTCAGGAAAGTTATGGATAAGCACAGGAGAATTGGGGATTGACACACCCAAAAGAAACCATGCCCAACACTTGGGCACAATATGCTATGAGGTAGGGTGACTTGGAGAACACGACATTGTATGGGTGAAATACTTAGCATTGAGTGAATCAAGCGAGCACATGTGGGGGTTGACACAACCCACTGACACACTTGGCTAGTCGGACCAAACAAAGATGCAACAAAGAGTGGGGTTGTTCAATCACATCCTTCCTTGAGATGAAACCCTCCCCAATGTAGGGATTGAGGAAGAGTGCATATATATGGCATGGAGAGGTGATTTGAGGAGTAAATTAGAGGCGAAAGAACACAGACAAGAAATTCTGAGACAAGACGAGTCACCATAGTGTGGAATCTAGGGTGAACAAGGTGACATGGTTGAGTGAGGTCGAGCTAGGTGGATCACAATTGAGGTTTTATATCTCAGTTGAGCCAGTTATGGTTTGGGCGAGTTTGGAAAACTGAGGCGTGGTAGAGGATAATTGCAGAAGGTGGATCTGATACAACTTGGGGATTTTGTACTTGGGTTTTGGGGAGACTGCCAATGGCACACCATGACTCTTGTATGAAAATTGATCCAAGCACTCCTTGTAAAACTTGTAAAGATCGTAATAATATTTTGGGTGTTAGGCATGCCTTGTGTCACGCGCCACATATTTAACTCTTGTCTCTTCTCTCTTGTACATTTTATGTGTTGATTGTATAAATGTGTACATTCTTGTGGAACAATTGTTAAAAAGAGTTAAGTGCATAACCTTGATTCGTCATAGCTTGGGATGAGTATGAGTAACCCCAAGTGAGGAGGCATAGTTTGGACTTAGTAAACTCTAGATGGTCAAAAAAATGAGTTGAAAGGTCATGGTGTCACACAACCTGAGAAGGAACAAATCATTATGGTTCGAGTCGAAGCTATCGAGGTGTGATAGGATACACATCATCACAACCTTCCATACATTAGTATTTTTGGTTCCTAAATGAAAAATAATATTATATAAAATATAATGTTTATTTATATAAAAATGTTCCTCAACTTTGGTTGGTGCTCACGCAATGACACACCGAATATAATAATTAATGAAGCTCATCCCTAATTACTCATGGGATACAATTCATAAACCTTAATTACTCAAGAATAAAATCTAAATAATATAGATTTTATTTAGTTGATTAACACTTTTGTTTCCTCCTAAAATAACATTCTATTTTTATTATTTATTTTCCTTAGTATTTTGTATCATCAATGTCCAATGCTCTCAATGATACAAAAAGAACAAAATCCAAGGGTGTTGAAGCATATAAATTTGATTTAGCTTGAACACCTTCTTCTGTTGAAACCAACAATGTTGAAGCATGTGAGATTTGCCTAAGGTCCTCCTCTTGAAATAACACGTCATTCTTCGATCCTCATGAGAAATGTAACATCCCCGCTATGATCCCTAGTTTAATTAATGCATAATGTAGATATGAATGTGGCTATGGCCATGTCATGTAACATGAAAATTGTATTTATGAATTTTAAATAAATAAAATGTGATGCTAGTTGTTGGGGACATGGAAAATGATGGGGGCTGAGTTTTCCATAAGAGAAGGGAGTTTTCCATATCTTTTTAAAAAAGATAAGTGTTTATATATTTTTTGAGTTAATTATGAGTTAAACTATTGAGCATGTTACTCTCCGAATGGGAATGATTTATATGTTGTCTTAGATGAGATTAATTGCTACATTCATGTTATTTCAACATGTTGTAGCTGCATATAATTATGGGTATCTAAAAATTGTCAAATATGTGTATAATTCGTAGCTGGTAAGCTACGGGAATTTTAGTTAGTAGATTTTTTTTGAATTTATGTGTATTCTACATAGTAATATTCCTCAGTTAAGTTGGGGGACATTATATATTGGTATCAAATTTCAAGTTTGAACACTTATCTTGTATGGTCCAAGAGTCAACATGAATTGGAAAAATTCACAGTTGTGTGACGAATTTGGGGAAAAATGGAGAACCAAAGTAAAATCCCCAAATTTATGAATAGATTCAAGTTAATTTTCTTCAGAACAGTCGAAGAAGGGATTAATGACATCGACTTACAGGTTGTAGAGTCAATTTTTTCCTGGAGGGTCAAATTATGTGTTTTTCATGGCGATAGAGAAGTTGGTGATCAATGGTCTGGATTCATTCGTATGTAAGAATAAATGATCAATATTCAGTTGTAGAGTCCGAAAAGGGCATTTCCAACAAGCTTTCAGAAAGAGGGATTAGGGAACATCCTAATGTAGGGCACAAGTTTAAGTCTAAAGGGAGAAACTTGATGGCACAAGCCTAAAGAAATGGGAGCCATCAAATCAAATCGAAGTCATTCTCATCCATTGGATCCACTAGAAGTGTTTTCAGTCTGACTGAGTTAAAGGTCAAGGAGTTGAATATTTCTGAGAATATATGGACCTTCATATGCGAGATATGGTAGCCGTTGGATCCTTTGGAAAGGTGACTTCAAAAGGGTTTTTTTAGAAAGCCTAGTGGTGGTGTTGTGTTTCCAATAGATCTCTTCCGAGCGAGGTAACTAGTGTGCAACTTGGAACCCGAGATGATTAGTGTCATTGGTCAGCATGATTGTCAATCATCCGATCTATCAAATGAACATGTTATCTTGGAAGGGATGTGGGTATAAGAGAATTCCACATAAGATTTCCATGTTAGTATGCCATGTTTAATGCCGCATCAACAAGGGCATGAAAATCAGGGAGTGCCACGTGGTAGTTGGGGTACATGTGAGACCCATAGGGGATTTTGGTAAAGGAAAAGGCCAAAGACTCAAGGATGAATCATTATTGTTCATCAAGAGAGGAGATTAGATCTCAAGTGTCCATTGGGGATCGTCGATCGAAAGGGATCATTTCAGAAGACTGTGTTTGGAAGACCTAGGTCAAGGAAAACTTCTTGAATGAGTGTATCTAATGGTCTTCGAAAAGAAGTTTTTCTGAAGGTCTTTGGAAAGGAGTGTTTTCGATGGGTCTAGGGATGAGGAGTTTTTGATGGATAAGCCCAATAGAGAAAGCCCGATAGTTTTTAGACTTCGGGATTCAGAAGGATCTGTGAGTGTGGAGAAATTTATACTTCCAATGACAAGGACCTAAGAAGAAAGTAATTTGGATATGTTGTGGGTTCAAATTAATGAGTTGTTACAATAATAAATCAATGATTTTCCATGAAAATATTTTAGTTTTTGAAGGTGTTCATTTTGCAGAGCATTTTTTAGGGAACAAACAACGTTTTTAGGATCTATGAGTGTGGAGAAAGTTATATGTCCAATGGAAAGGACCTAAGAAGAAAGCAATTTTGATATGTCGTGGGTTCAAATTAATGAGTTGTTAAAATAATAAATCAATGATTTTCCATGAAAATATTTTAGTTTTTGAAGGTGTTCATCTTGCGGGGCATAAACAACGTTTTTAGGTAGTCGAAAACCACGAAAATTGTGTGTACCTTGTTGGGTATGTGTTATATTCTTTGCACGAGTAGTAGTGTTTGAGCGTGTGCGTAGGGGGGTGGAGCCCCCCATGCAGGGGTTCGGGGGCAACACCCCTTAAATGTTTTTTTTTCTGCATCGGGACCACATTCTTCGAGACTGCATTATATTTAGGTGGTTTTTTGGCACATGGTTTCTTTGCTGATGGTTTTCTATTTCCGGTTAAGGAATTAGGGTTTTGGACTAATCTAAGTCATTGGGTTAGGGTTTTGTATGTCATTGGATCCTATATGTATTTTTTATTGTAAACATTGTAACACAATGAATGAATACAAAATATGTTGGTTTTCCCGGTTTGGGTTTCCAGAGGAAAAATCTCTGTGTAATGTTTGTATTTGCCATTGTATCTTTTCTATTCCTTTTCTGAATATCTGTTTGCAGTAGATATTGTACAAGGTTAGGATTTACATACATTTGGTACACAAGTATCTACATCTTAAAAGAAATAACTGAGAGATATTTCCAATGAGATATTCCAGGAGTGAAATGGACCTTGTCTGAGAAAGTTATAGTTGAAATAGTGCAAGGTAATATTTCAACACTAATTTACTTCCAAAGGGCATAAATCCTTGCTTAGAAGTTCATTTGGGGCACAAGAGTAGTCTATGGAAATATTATGAACCATAAAAGATAACCATGGAAATATATTTGGAATTTGGGTACACACAAATATACAGGAAGAGAAATAAGACACATGTAGCATATAAGGATACAAATGGAAAATAGTCAAAATTTCTGCAAGCCATAACTATCAACCCAGAGCCCAGATGAAGGCAAAATTTTGACATATTGTTCATAAGGTAGTCATGAATATACCCAATTGGGATTCTATCAAAATTCCAAAGGAGTTCATATATGGATGCTTAAATAGGGATAAAATTGCTAAGCCGGGAAAAAAATGGGGAAAAAGGACAAAGTTTCCATTTCCATATTGCTGTAGATTTTGACTCAAGCATCGGTTTGACAATCTAAGAGTTTTTTTGAATTTAGTGTCAACATTGTTACCTATGTCTCATACAAAATTTTCCCTGGTTCCTAGCATATTTACCTTTGTAGGTCGCCAAAGTTGGTGTTTGATATTATTTTACATTTGGGAGAAGGTGCACAATAGGGGTAAAGTGGTAATATTCAATTGGCCATAAATTTTATCTCGGAAATCATATTTGGGAAAATGAATAGTTGTTGGAAAGGCCCTGAGAAGGATAATCCATCTAGCAACCTATAAAATTGATCTGAGTAGAAATATTTTATATTCAACTTAGAAGAAGATGATCGATAGTCATTAAAGAGCATAAAATTTATGCATTCTTTTTCCAAAACTGTGTATGCATATATTTTTTGGTCTAATAGAAATTTTATTGCATGCAAATTTTCTTGCATAATTAAGAGGCTCGGGAAGGTAGTTTGGTTCCTAAATGACAACCACAATCATGGAAGATGCATAGGGATCTTACAACCATGAGGAGGAGGTCATAAGTCTACAAGTCAACATGGGAAATGATGAGACAGAGTCTAATGGAAGAAGAGGCAGGAAGGAGCCCATAAATATGAAAAGCCTACATAGAGAAGTGGAGAGCTATAGGGAAGATAATGAGAAGATTATGAAATCTCAAGAGGATATACTAAAGAGTCTAAATATATTTCATAGGCATGCCAATAAAGAATCTTGTACGAAGAAATATTATAGTGATAGACATGCGACAACGTCCAAATACCATAGAAGAAGGGATGAGCATGGGAATGATAGGAATTCAAGGAGAATGAGTAGGTGGTATCATTCCCCAAATCAATACACAAGGATAGCTCATAAAATTTCAATGCCAGGGAGAAACCCAAGTGTGTCGCCTATCAGGAGGCAGAGGAGAAGGCCTGAGGAAAACATCTTGCAAGGTGAACTCAAGAAAATAAATCCACCAACTTTCAATGGTGAGCATAGGAAGGGAGAAGAGGATGAGGTTTATCTATTGGAAATGAAGAAGTATTTCCATCTGCATGACTATCCCTCAAGGGTATAAAAAAGAATTGCAACCTACCACTTGCAAGGAAAGACAACTATGTGGTGGGATCAACTTAGGCAAGCCAAAAAACTTAATGAGAGGAAGGTCTCATGGAGGAATTTCAAAGGATATTTCTAGGAGAAATATTTGTCTAAGAATTACTATGAAAGAAAGATAAAGATTACTTTGAACTCAAAATGGGAAGCATGGAAATGGATGAATATGAGAATAAGTTATTTGAATTGTTGAAGTATGTTGTCTTCATAAAGCATGAGAATTTTTAAATCCAAATATTTTTGAGTGGGTTACCTTCCTTATATAGTGACAATATACAATATGATAGCCCCAAGACTTTGGAGGAGATCATAAGAAGAGAAAAAAATATTTATGAGTAGACAATAGGTAGGCTATTCCTCCAAAAGGCTTGGAATGGCATGATGAAAGGAAGGAGGGATCAAAGGTAGAAAGGTTTTAAGCCACCCTTTTTCACTAAAAACTCACAAGAAAATAAAAAAGGACAATCAAACCCAAAATGATCTCAAGATTGCAGATTCATTTGGGAAAAGGCCAAGGCAACAGTCTATACAATGTTAGGGATGTGAGGGAAATCACTTGTATAGGGACTTCCCTCAGAAATGTGAAAGAATGAGGATTGTACAAAAAATCTAGGAGGTTTAAACAATGGAATACATGGGGGGAAACACGCCAATGGTTTATGCATCCTTGGAAAATAAGCAAGCAAAGTATCAATACCCCATGATTGGAAGGTAAGATTGATAACCAACCCATAAAAATTTTAATTGATTCTAAAGATAGCCATAGTTACAAACTCTAACATTGTTGAAAATTTTCACTTACAAAGGAGTAAGCATAAGACATCTTGGCTACTTCAGTTAGTCATAAGGGATAAGAGGAAAATCAGTGAGTTGGTTGAAGATTTCCCAATAGACATGAATGGAATCAACACAAAAGTAGATGTGAACATCATACCATTGGATTCATATTATTTTCTAATTGGCATGGATTGGTTGGAAAAACACCATGATGTCCTAGATTGTTACAACAATATAATCGTTTGTATTGATGAGGAAGGGCGATAATGCAAGATTCAAGGAATTCTGAGAGTTGTAGTTGTTAGATAAATTTCAGCCATGTAACTGAAAAAGAGTTTCAGGAAGGGATGTCAAATTTTTGCAGTCCATATGGAAGAGGATACCAAAGATAAAGTGGAAAGTATTGAAGACCATCCAGTCTTGAGGGATTTCAAATATTTTTTTGGAGAAATCCCATGATTTCCACCAAAGAGAGACATTGATTTCTCTATTGATTTGGTGCCAAGAGTTGCCCTAGTGTCCAAGAAACCTTACATAATGGGTACACTAGAATTGAAAGAGTTGCATATGCAGCATGAAGAGTTTTTAAAGAAGGGTTATATACACCCAAGTATTTCACCTTGGGGAGCCCCAATGATTTTTGTGAAGAAGAAATATGGAACTTTAAGGTTGTGCATTGATTTCAGACAATGGAATAAGGTCACCATAAAGAACAAATGTCTTTTTCCAAGGATTGATGATATATTTGATCATCTCAAAGGTGAAGGATTATTTTTCAAGATCGATTTAAGATCAGGTTATCATCGAGTGAGGATAAAGGAAGAAGAAATCAGCAAGAAAACTTTCGGGACAAGATATGTGCATTATGAATTTAGAATAGTTCCATTTGGGCTATCATATTCCCCGGTTGTTTTCATGTGCCTCATGAATGGAGTGTTTAGGGAATAATTGGAAAATTTTGTGATTGTGTTCTTGGATGATATACTCATTTACTCAAATATAGAATATGAACATGAGAGACATTTAAGAATGGTGCTACAAGTTTTACGAGAGCATAAATTGTATGCCAAACTAAGTAAGTGCATCTTTAATCAAAAGAAGATTCACTACTCGGGGCATATTATTTCAGAAAATGGGATAATGGTTGATCCCTAGAAGATATAGGCCATTAGAGGATGGCCAGTGCCAAGAAATGTGGCATAGGTCAGATCATTTATGGGTGTTTCCGATTATTACCGAAGATTTATAAAAGGATTTTCAAAGATTGCAATCCTAGCCACTTCTTTGAAAAAGAAGGGAGTGAAATTTGAATGGACTTCCAAGTGTGAAGAGGGATTTCGGCAGCTGAAAGAAATTTTAACAAGTGTTCCAATCTTGAAGATGGATGAATATTTTGTGGTGTGCAATGATGCATGGAAGGAATGGATAGGTGGAGTCCTCCCTCAATAGGATCATGTGGTATGTAGCTACAAGTTCCAAACATTAAAAGAGAATGAGAGGAATTATGTTACACATGACTTGGAATTAGAAACCATTGTTCATGTGCTAAAAAAGTGGAGACATTACCTCATGGGGATACTATTTTAGATAAGGAAAGACCATTGTGGCTTGAAACATTGTTTTTGACATCCAACATTAAATGCCAAGAAAACTATAAGGATCGAATTTATGAGTAAATATGGCTTTGAAATTAAACATATCAAGGGAAAAGAAAATTAGGTGACTGATGTACTCAACATAAGAGCACATGAGATACATATGGAAAACATTAGTATGTAAAATACCTATTTAAAATACAAAATAATTGAAGAAACAAATTCATATCAACACTATTTAAAAATAAAATAAACATTACAACAAGGAAATTTACAACAAAAATTTAAATATTATGAGCCACAAGAGGATGGAATACTCATGTACAAAGGGAAACTATATGTGCCAAATTTTGGCGAGATGAAAAATAAACTGTTGAAGGAAATATACAATGCACCATATACTAGGCAGTGAGGATACCAAAAATCAATTGCAGTTGTAAGGTTCCAATATTTTTGTCTTGAAATGAAGAAATAAGTGTTTTATTACATAGCTAGATGCCTCGGGTGTCAAAAGGTAAAGGTAGAACATAGACATCCAATGATGTCATTACAACCATTTCCCATTCCATAATGGAAATGAGAAGTAGTTACAATTTATTTTATTATAAAGCTGCCCAAAATAGTGAATCATCACAATTCCATCATGGTGGTGGTCAACAAATCGACGAAGGATACACATTTTGTTCTTGTGAAAATTACACACAAGGAAACAAACATTACAAAGATCTACATGAAATAAATTTCTAGGCTACATGGAGTGCCCAAGGCAATTGTTTCGGATATAGATCCAATGTTCACATCCAATTTTTGGAAGGGTTTGTTCAAAGGATTTCAAACAAATTTAAATATCAGTACAACGTATCACCTAGAGTCAGATGGGAAAACATAAAGGACCAACATAATCATTGAAGGAATACTCAAAATGTATGTAATGGACCAACCATTAAAGTGGGAATATTACATCCACTTAGTTGAATTCACTTACAATAATGGGAATCATGCTTCAATAAAAATGAGCTCATTTGAAGCATTGTATGGAAGGAAGTGTAACACACCAGTGAGTTGGGATAACCCAATAGACAAAGTTGTCATTGAGATAGATTTTTTTGTAGGAAATGGAAGAGAATATGACAAGGATCAGGTAGAATTTAAAGGCTACCTAGGATAGGAATACAATCTATGTAGACAAGAACAATGTTTTTAGAGATTTTAAAGTGGGGGAACATGTTTTTCTAAAAGTGAAAGAGAAAAGAAGTTCTCTAAGGTTGGGTTGTTGCCCAAAGTTGGCAACATGATATTGTGGGAATTTTGAGATCTTAGAAAAGATAGGGGTAGTTTAATACATGATAGTGTTTCCTGCATCCATGAGAGTGCATAATGTATTTCATGTATCATTATTAAAGAAAAAATTGTCTAAACATAACCACATAATTGATTGGACTGTGATCTAAGTGGAGCACGAAGGAGATTTTCGGGTGGAACCAATATGTATCCTGAACTGGAAAATCAAAGTTCTAGGAACAAAACAATCAACCTGGTAAAGGTCCAATGGACCCGCTATGGTCCTAAATATGCAACGTGAGAGCACGAATAAACCATGTGAGAGGAATACATGCAATTTTTTGTCAATTGTGAAGGAAATATAAGCTAAAAATGCAAGACTCCATTTTTATGAAGTTAAAGATCTGGAACCACATTTGAGAATTATTGGTCACTTACAATGATAACCCTGATAAAATAATAGTGCATCCCAATGGATCAAGGACAATGAAGGGAGCACATTCCTTGGGTCAACAAGTTGAGAGAAAACAATATATTATGGTTGGAATTGTTGTTGGAGTTGTGGAATTGCAATTTTTTTATTTCTCTAAGTATTGTGATGTAAATTTGTATATGTATTTTGGCACAATGTTTTTCACCAAGGAAGGTGCACAATTATAGGGGAGGTGTAATGTAACATCCCCACTATAATCTCTAGTTTAATTAATACATAATTTAGATATGAATGTGGCTATAGCCATGCGATGTAATATGCGAATTGTATTTCTAAATTTTAAATAAATAAAATTTGATGCCAATTGTTGGGGGACATGGAAAGAGATGGGGGATGATTTTTCCACAAGAGAAGGGAGTGTCTAAGAGGTTTCCAAGGGGGAAAGTATGTATGGGTCTTAAATTTTATTATCTTTGGGGACAACTTTCTATTTTTTTTTTGGTTGAGTGTATGAGAGCCCAATCATTAAACTCATGTAAGAGGGTGGGTGTAAAGAGTCACATCCCATAGTTATTGGGAGCATGGGGATGAAGTACAATCAACATTGGACAGAGTGAGAAGTCAATTGTCTTGGGGGAAAACGAAATTCATATGGCCAAAGAGATTAGTTTTTACAGGTTTTTTTTGCATGAACAAAAAGCAAAGAACATGGAAAAAGAGAACTGGAGCTGGAGCTGGAGCAACAATGGAGGACATATTTTGGAGTGTTTTTGGAGCTAAATACTGAAGATATGGGTTTTCAGGCTTGAAGAGTGAATTCATGTGTGAGTTTCACTATAATAGCAAGTGATCATTTTTGTTTCTTGGTAGTTTTTCCTAGCAATGAGTTCCTTTGAGTTCCCAATAGTGAGATTCCTAGTTACATGTGCCGGAGAGAACCACATAAAAAAATGGTGTAACCCAATGGACTAAGAGCAGTGAAGGGGCACATTCCTTGGGTTGGGTAGGTCAAGAGGAAGAGAGTTGGTGGAATTTAGGATAGTTGTAGGAGAATGCCAACGGGTTGTGGGATATCTGAGATGTGATTGGATAGTGAGAGACATCCTTTTCTTGTGGATTCCTAGCCCCAACTCAGGGGTGACTTGCTATTGATATTTGGGACAACAAGTCTATTTTTAGGTGGAACGCCCATCCCAAGCAGCTAGTAACAAACATTTTGGCAACGTTTAAGATAAAATAGTTTTATTATATGGAATTTGGGCGATTTTTTTTTAGAAAAAATAGAAATTGGCGAATCGTTTGTTGGGAGAAACCATGGAAATTTATCCCATTTGCGAAATTTAGCCCCTAAAATCATCTATGCATGACTGTTTTAAAAATATCAATGTTTATCTATTTTCTGAGTTAATTATGAGTTTAACTGTTGTGAATTTTACTCTGTGAATGGGAATGATTTATATATTGTTGTTGTAGATGAGTTTATTTATTTCATTCATGTCATTTCAGCCTGTTGTAGCTACATATAGTTATTGATATCTAAAAATTGTTAAATATGTGTATAGTTCGCACCTGGTATGATACAAACATTTTAGTTAGCATTTTTTTTTAAGTTTTGTGTATTTCAGGTAGTAATGTTCCTCAATTAAGTTGGGGGATGTTACATGAAACACCACTATGTACATTGAAACTATAATGTTGGACTCTCTGAAAAATGTGCCAATTGTGTTTACTACTTGGATCAACCTAATAGGTCCAAAATCCTATAATTTGTTGGTCACTTAGTTAAACACAAGTGTAACCATCCTCCAAAACCCCCAAAAGAGAATATTTCCAGGTAAAATATTTATAAAATTCTAAATAGAATAACATGAACCTAAATATCAAAGTTAAACCAATCTCGAACTAAAACAACCACCACCAATTACCTCCTCACCTTAGTCAAAATATTTAAGCAATGATTAAATCATAACCACCCCCTAACCCCCTTGAAAGTGAAAGGAATAATACATCCATCATCAAGCTCAAAACTAGAATTTGCAAGTGTCGAAGATGATGGTCTATAGTCTCATTGGTTAAGAAAATCCAAAGAAAAAGTGACATTCAATGATATATGGACAACTTATCAAATATGTAATATAAATAAGAAAAAAATAGTATATGGACAACTTATCAAACCCACCATTATTTAATTAACTATTTAAACTACCTAATATAAGCTCAAAATTTCCACATTTTCAATCAATATGAGATGAAAAAACATTTTCAAAGTATTATTCTATTAGTGTCTACTCATTAATGTTATAAGTTTGATATATCCCATTATATGCATTAGTAATTTAAAGTTAAAAATTATAAACAATCATTTTGGGTGTTCAAATGATTATGGAAAAGTTTATGGATACAAACTATGGTAGAGTTTAGAAATATCTGTATGCTCTAACATAATTCATATCCATAAAATTTCCCATATTCACGATTAACTATGGACATTTACATACTAAAATGATTTTAGTTTTGCAAACCAATCTTTATACATATATCAAATATATTCTAAGTGATTTTTAAAATTTTATAACTTCAAAATATATAAATAGGTGATATCATCATTTCTCAATTATCCTCCATCAATGTTTTTTTTATGTCTTAACTCATCATCAAAATCAATGAAAGTGAAAAAAAAATAACTGGAGACATTATCAAAATAAATATCAGTTTTACAATCAAAGTATGGTAGGAAACACCATCGACGACTTGATAGTGACATATACTTTCAAAAACATATTTCTCCTTTCTATCTTTAATTCAATCAATACTCTAAACAATTGCATGACATGGACTTAACTTCCATTACCATCTTGCCATAATGTGTTTTTAGTGATCTAACATTTATGACAAAGTCATTATGACATGTTATAGGTGATGAGTTATGCTAAGTGTGTCATGGAAATTTATTAATTATATGTTAAACTCTCTCTTTCTATATATATATAATTCCAAAAAATAACAATCCACTATAACAATATAATAGTTGATTATTTGTCCTATAAAAGCTTATACTTAGGAAACATACGTCTTTACCCAAATTCTATTGTATATTCTAATTACTAAAAAAATCAAGAGATGTATCCATCAAAAGATAATAATCTAGTTTCCAATGAGATATTTCTAAAATTATAGAGATATATGAAGTTATTAAGAGTTTCATAAGTTGTGACAAATAACTTGGAATTTTTGATATATGGGTAGCTTCCAAAATAAACATTTTCATTTAAGCACTTTAATATTATCATGTCACAGAATAAATTGATAAAATAAAATAAGATAATTTTATTAATGTTCACATAAATAACTTTAGTTTATAAATGAAACTAAATATATATCTAACTGTAATGCTTACCATATATATATATATATAGAAGTCACTTTACTTCATTTGATTGTAATTTATATCATCAAATAACTACACCATTTTAAAAATAATTAATTTAATATTTATAAATAATTAAAATCAATTAATAGAATGAGAAGGAAAAGCCATAAAACCAAAAAAATCTTTATTTAAAATAAAATAAACTTGAAGGAATATCAAGATTAAGAAATCTTTTCTATGATGATGATGATCATTAACGTCCACTAAGACTGAATTGGTCTATTAGACCTTAAGAGGGTAAGTGATTACTTGCGATTCTTTAGAATTTTGTTTTTGTGCTCGAAAAACATTAAGAGAAGCTTTCCAAGATCTCCATACTTTTGTTGACTTAAGAGGTTAGGAAGGTTGGTAGTGTGACAAATATTTTGAAAATGAGATCTAATATGGGTATAGGCTAGACAATCTAAGAGAAAGTGCTTTTCATCTTCAACCTTGTTAGTGTCACAAAGGTGACACACTCTTTCATCCCATGGCATTTTAGGAATTGACCAATGCCTAGTTTCACTATGGAGCTCGTGAGAATTTGTTCTTATCTTAGCAATGCTTATTTTTTTCTTTACGCTTGGAAAATAGATAGATAATTTTGATCTTATAGATTAGGTTCGATTACATCTTTATAATACCTTAATTTTCTTTTTTCATCTAACTCTTTTTTTTTTTTAAAATAAAAAAGAGGGTAGTTCCTTCTATATTAGATAATCACAAAACATAGACAAAATACAGAGTCATGGCAAAAAACCACCAAAAATACTGCCGGTATCCGGAAACCAGTATAGCTAAGGGGCCAATAGCAGTTATAACAATAAAACATTTAGTTCAGAGCCCCTGTCCTGCCCGAAGGAAACCAGAACAGGGGCTAA
>SNQJ01S0066987.1:0-13906 GCA_010110895.2 Picea sitchensis | reverse complement strand
ATATATATATATATATATATAGATATATATATACGTTAATAGATTATAAATATATTTTAAATTAAAATGTGACAACCCGCTCTTGCGCGCACTGAGTGGACTTATTCTTTGAGGATACTTGCGTGCAAGTGATCCAGTTCTTTATACGATTGGTTGTTTTGATTATGATTATGATATATTGTGGATCTAACGATATGTTATTTTTGCTATATTTACATCGACAGGTGCTATTGACTAGGTTCTCCTGAGTATGCAGGACTCTAGACGTTAGAGGATGCCGATGGCATCGATGGATCTCCTTGGACTCTGGTTCGAGTCAGGGAGTGAACTATTATGGTTTTACTATCTTTGATATTACAAATGTGACGTATTACTAGATATTATGATGTTGATTGTTATAGATGACATGTTTCATTGATGGATGCAGGCTAGCAATAGATTGTCGACCAGACTCACATTTGGAGTAAAGAGGTCACACACGACAACCAGAGACATTGAGGGAGAGGTGTGGAAGCAGCCCTGCCACATCCTATTACCACTCTCGTCGTGTCTTGAATTGTAGTTTAATGATTACCTAGTTCAAGAGATCCACGATGTCGTGAGGGCAGACTATGATAGTTTCTCACGATGATTATAAGGGGCATGCAATAAGGCAAGGTCCTTATTCCTTAGAGGCCCTCAGTCTCCCACAAGATCACCTGACAGAGTATTGACTCTAGGGGTTTGACATCTACCAAATCCAGTCGAGAGGAGAGTGGCACCCTTGGAGCACATAGTGTGTATTGCAGGGAAGGTTGCCCAAATAAAATGAAAAGAGGCGAGTGGCACCCTTGGAGCACGTAGTGCGTCCTGAAGGGCACGTCGCGGTTTTAACTCAGGTAAGTTAATAAACCTAGTACCTAGAAAACTATGCCTCCTTAGGACCTGGCTGACCTTAAAATAGATGATGGTATGAGTAAAGTTTAATGATTATTTTTTCCCTTAAAAAATGTCACCCAACCTAGTGAAATTAAAACCTATGTCTAAGTAGAACATGTGAACAAAGAAAAACTAAATAGACATGTAACAAGAAGGGGGGTAAGAAATTCAAACATTATTTATTAAGGTAAAAATTATAATGGAAGACTAAATTTATTAAAAGGGTAAATGGTTTTTTTTGTCTAAACTTGTTAATTCTGAACTTAGTTAAAAAGAAAAAGGGGAAACTTAAAGAAAAGGGGAAACTTAAAGAGAAAGGGGAATGTCTAACTTAGCAGGGAATCTATCCTTTGGAACTTTCTTTTTGTGAACTCAACTAGGATTTAAGTAAGGCATAAGTCATTTAAGAAATGTAAGGGAAAAAAGGGACACCGAGGAGCATTTTTAGGACATCTTTCAAGTGGGTGAGGGAAATAGGAAAATTTAATTAATTAATAAATTGATTTTCTGGTGCAACTAAGGGATCAGGTGACATGTGTACGTTGGAGATTTGTCCTAATTAAATTTAATAAAAAGAATATAATGAGGGTTTGGGAGGCTAATCACTAAGAAAACCATATAAAAAAGATGGCGGAGGAGGAGTATGGATCATGTCTGGTTTGCATAAGGTTACGCTGCCAAAAATTTATCTTGACTGAATTTCTCTTGTGGGCGTTGGGATACCCAGCTCGGGTAACAAGTGGTAGCTCGACCTTGCGAGGTGAGCTGGGAGCTCGAATTCTCTGGTATTGTGTGTGTGGCCCCTTTGCGTCTCAGAGGGCTCAGGGGGAAGAAGAGTACCCCTAGCGTTGGCTAGGAGGTACCGGTGAGGTCTCAGCAGTTGGCAAGCATGAATTGGACAGAGTGCAAGCCAGAGTTGGACGGAGCATGAGCGCGGGACAATCACTTCTGGTTCATCGCCATTGGCTACGATACACTTGTGTAAATTGTGTATTAAAAAGGTAGTTAGTTTTATGTATAGGAATAACCTCCATGGAAATGTACGCATGTGTAAATTGCATTTAAAAGATTAGTTTAATTTATGTATATGAATATCGATAATGGCGAATGTTGAAGATAAATTTTGGACCACAGTTGTGAAATGTATTTTAGATGGAAGAACCTTCCCATCGTCATTGCCATGACCTTGAACGTTAGTATGAATAGGTTGTTTATTTGATTATGATTGGTATAAGTTGTGTTTTATTTAATGTTATTCTTCATGTTTCGCTCATAAGAGTTTATGTTGCATAAAATTGATTTCTATAGCGCTGCAACAAGGACCCTTTTATTTATTTACCTATAGTTTACTCATTCTGGTAGTGCTGCAATAAATGTCTAAATGAATAATATATTACTGTGGTTTATTCTTCATGTGGAATGGCATTGACAATGTCTATTTGGATATTATTTCACTGGTTTTATTCTTCTTGTGGTGCAACTATGAAAATGTCTAGTTGAAGATTAATTTATTGTTTTTATTTTCCTTGTGGCACGGTAATAGAAGTGTCCGTGATTATTATTACCTATGATATTTTTCCTTAACGCAACCATAACTTTCCCTTTGGTTTATGGACCTATATTTGTTTCACACAATCTCTTGGGTAATTACTATAATTGATTTTGTCCTTTCCTGTACCTATTTTTTTCTTACCTTGCAGCTCTTCTAGAGAATCCATGTTCCGCCCATGGTTTTAATCCCCAGCGTGGGAGTTACCAGTTCCCTCTTCCTCAGTTATTTATTATTCGCTGTCACCGAGAGGATTCTGAACACCTTCACTGTGGGATTGCACCATGGGTCATTGGGCCTGCAGGTCGTGGTAAGTCGACCTATTGTTATAACCTTCTTGTAGCGGCCTGCCTTGGGCCCTGCGAGCAACGTAAGTTTTCCATTTTCGTGTTGGGGTTTGCCTTAGCATTTCTTGCTCCTTTTTTTTTAGTGTAAATGTTTGGTACTCTCAATGGTGTCCATTCGCCCCTCCCTCTGTGCTAGAACAACCAGGCTCAAAGATTTCGGGTTGTGCGAGCCTAAGATGTCCTCTTGTGATTCTTCCTTTCAGATGACCGAGATCCCTATCGAGTTAAATTGACAGGTGGAACAAATATGTCAATTTAAATTGCTACTATGAGTGTAGATAATTTTTGTCATCTCTAGGTTCTTTCTCAGATCCGCAGGCGCACGCCCATACCCACGTTGTTCTCCACTGTAGCGTGCTATCCTCCTTGGTCAAGGCAACATTTATCTCGATGACTGGTGCTTTCATCCTCTAGCCTAGTTTCCTTCCCTTTTTTCTCTAGCTTGCTTAATTACATTCATTTTTTATGGAACAAGAATCCCACTTTTAACTCAGAACCTTCAAGGAAGCTAGATATTTCTAGGTGTGTGATACAATGGGAGAAACTAACATAAACAATGTGATTTAAAAAAGTGATGCACCTTGCCATGTTTTGATACTATGGGTGTGAATAGATCTACAAAGTAGAGATCCTTAACATAAATAGTTTGATTCAACAAAGACATACACTTTGTTATGTTTTGTTACTGGGGATGTAAATTGATCTTCAAGGTAGTGATTCAATATTTATCTCATGGAGTTTTTTCCCAAGAATTTATATGATATTATAAATGAAACTACGTTATTTTAGATGTTATTCAATTACATAATACATTTTCTATCAATGAACATGTTATTTGGTATATTAGGACCATTGACAATTTAAGTTGGTACCTTGACGCACTGGTTATGTTTGTTAAAGGTTTATATTTGATTGCGCTTAGGATTCTTGTGCGCTCGTTGCACCATGGAAACATGATTACTTAAGTTTGGATCATTGTACGTGTTGATCGATAGCACATATGAAACCTGGCTTAGGGTCATGTGCCTCCCGATGTGGATGTTGTTGTTTTTGTAATTGAGGTTTGTACTTGTATTGTAACATTTAATTGTGGTCTCTTATTCCTCGGGAGGGTTCTAGATACTTATCGTAGAAGTTGTTGTGTTTAGATTGATTGGTGTTGCCTTTTTCTWAGTAGGTGTGGTCTTGTTTGTGTTGGGAGGGATGTAGACACCTCCTTGTTCCTCAGAACAATCGCCATCCTTGAGACCTTAAATGGTCAAAATCGATGGGAACCTGGGCTTGAGCATTTCTTATGTGTCCTGGAGGGCCTAACCTTGCAGGGTAGGACGGGAGGACAGTCGTTTTTATTCTTTTATGATTGATTTTTGTATGTTGCACCTAGCTGCATGATGTGCTAGTATGCTAGGTCGTTATGTTGTCTGTTTCCTGAATTGCGTGCATTGTTTTCATCGTCGAGTTGCGTTGATTGAATTTTTTCGTTCTTACCTTCTTGCTTAAAAAAAAAAAAAATCACTTCTTATGCGTCGCATGTTGTCATAACAATGGGGGTCGTTACATATGGTATCAAAGCCGGTTCTTCTCACGACTTGGGATCACTATGACTTCCATTGATTAGATATTTGATTATAAAGGTTGCTAATTAAATTGATTTGTATTTGTGCATGTAATCATGGTTATAGGATGTCGCAGAGGAAGAAGACGGGGTGCTAGGGGAGGAGGCATGACACCCCTAATAGCATCCATGCCCAAGGGGTCTAACCTCCAGGGAGACGAATAGGTTGTCGGGAAATAATAGATAGTTGTGGGTGATGTGGTTGGGCTGATGAGGTCCTTCTAGAGGATGTATGAGGAACTGATCATCCGTTTGGATAGAGATGAGGCCAGGGCGCCAACACCTCCTAAAGGTCGACCGAGCGCCCTGGTCGATACTGGTAGCATTCACCGTGAACTCGAGAAGGTCAAGTTTCCCGAGTTATTTGGTGCCCCAGATGGTGCAACTGCTGAGGCATGGTTGGAGAATATGGCGATGTTATTTTCACTTTGTGACTATACCTCCAACATGCAGGTCTGCATGGAGGTCTTTCAAATGAAGGGGAGTGCTCTTCTATGGTGGAAGATTCTCCTGCTGCAATTGAACATGGTCGTCGAAGACGTGTCATGGGAATTGTTTGAGGAATGGTTACAGGAGAGGTATATCTCTTAGGAATTCATTGAGAATCAACTCAAAGATGTCAACACTTTGCGATAAGGTAGTTGTACGGTGCCCGAGTATGAGGCCTATTTTATTTATCTGATTTGATATGCTCCGCACTTGAATACCAAGAAACTTAAGGTCAACAAGTTTGTGTTCAACCTTAATGTCAACATTCGTGAAAAGGTGAGGATTATGATGCCTCAAAAATTGCATGATGTTTTCTAGAAGTCCCTCATAGCAGAGGAGAAGATCAATAGTGGGGGTCAGAGCAGGACTTCAATGAAACTAGCGGGACAGACGACATATGGTGTGAAACAACATCATACACTGACTAGACATTCACCAGGATATCGTGGAATCTAGAGAGGATCCAATTTCACTACACCTCGGCAACCAACACCTTAGCAGTGGAATCCTTACAGAGGACCACATCACCAACAATAGCGTCGACCACAACAACAATAGTTTAGGCATGTTCAGCAGAACAGACCAGGGTTCCAGGCCAGTGGACCGTTAGCTTCTACTTCGGGTACTAGGAGTACTAGACTGAAGAAAGGGTGTTGGACATGTGGAGAGCCACATTACCAGTGTGACTACCCTATTGAGAGGACCAGAGAATCTAGATCAGCCATAACTACTACCTTGGGAGATTTGGGCAAGGCCCATCGGATTCATGCAGTAGTGAATAACTGCCAGGCATAGCACTAGTCGAATGTGTTCGAGACGTTAGGTACCTTCGCTGACCAAAACCTTAGTATTTTGATAGATCTAGGTGCTACAGAGAGTTTTATTTCTAGTGCAGCACTAAAAATAATTAATGTAAAGGCATTCGAACATGACAAGTTTAGCTTTGTATAAATGGCTTCGGGAGCCAAACGAAAGGTTGGAGGGAATTTTACGAGTTGTAGCCTTAACCTGAGAGAGTTTTTCACCAGGGCCAACCTATACGTCACGATATTAGGGTCTTATGACATCATGATTGGTATGGACTGGTTGGAATCACATGAGGCGATACTCAACTATAAGACAAAACAATTGATCTTGGTCGATGATGAGTGATAGAGACCCGTGATTGTAGGTCAGAACCAGGGAGTTTCCCCGAGGTTCATCTCTTCCTTGCAGCTACGGAAGAACATGCGTAAGGGAGTTAAGCTATATGTGATCCTTGTGTTAAATGATAAGGGTGTAGTGAAAGGTCTAGAAAACCTTTCGGTGGTGCGAGAGTTTGCAGACGTCTTCCCCGAGGAGTTACCTGGGATGCCACTGGAGAGGGAATTGGAATTTACCATTGACCTAAAACAAGGAACTGAACCGATAGAGAGAATGCCTTATCCAATGTAGACCCTTGAGTTACAGGATTTGAAAATGCAACTGAAGGAGTTGTTGGACCGAGGACTTATACGTCCAAGTGTGTCACCGTGGGGAGCGCCTGTTATTTTCATATGAAAGAAGGATGGGTCCTTGAGACTCTACATTGACTAATGTCAATTGAACAAGGAAACGATGAAGAATCAATATCCATTGCCAAGGATTGATGATTTGTTTGATCAGATGAAAGGCGTGGCAATGTTTTCAAAGATTGACTTGAGATCAGGGTATCACCAGTTATGGATCAAGGAGGATGACATCCCTAAGACCACCTTTAAGATGAGGTTTGGACATTACAAGTTTATTTTTTTACCGTTTGGACTAACAAATGCCCCTGGGGTATTTATGATATTAATGAACGGGGTGTTCCATGAATACTTGGACAAGTTCGTCCAAGTATTCATTGATGATATTTTGATATATTCTCGAATGATGGAGGAGCATGATGAGCACTTGCGCTTGGTACTACAGTGTCTAAACTCTCGTTTTATCAATCGAAGATTCACTACTTAGGGCATGTCATATCTGATGAAGGTATCGTTGTGGATCCATCAAAGGTTGAGGCTATTATGGAATGGCTTGCACCGACGAATGTCCCATAAGTGATTAGCTTCATGGGTTTAGTGGGATACTATTGACGGTTCGTCAAGGGTTTTTTGAAGATAGCAAATCCGATTACGAAATTGCAGAAGAAGAACAAGAAGTTTGTTTGGACCAAGAAATGTGCGGAAGCATTTCAGAGGCTCAAGGAGCTGTTGACGAAAGCAACGATACTAAAGGTCCCTGACATGGACAAGGATTTCTTGGTATGCATTGATGCATCCAAGGAAGGCTTAGGCAGAGTCTTGATGCAATACAATCGAGTGATCGCTTACATCTCAAGAAAGTTGAGAAGGCATGAGGAGAACTATGCAACGCATGATTTGGAGTTGTTAGCCATTGTTTATGCCTCGAGAGTTTGGTTACACTACCTTATTGGATGAAAATTGTAATTTCCCTTTCCAAATAGGAGCTCCAGAGAGGGGCCTTAGTGATCTAAACCACCCCGTTAGACTATAGTCAGGGCGAGAAAAGGGGTAAACATGGTTACTAGAGGTCACTCTAGTCAAAGGTGTTATGTTTGGAAAGGGACATTGAGCTAAAAATGGTTAAAAGTGCTTTTAAGTCATTATGAGATAAAAATAAAACAAATGAGCTAAAATTAGAAGTCAATAGTGAATTAGGGTTTCAACAGTGAATTAGGGTTTCAACAATGAATTAGGGTTTTGGAAATCTATAAGAGAAGATTCAATGACCTAGTTCATTATTATGTAGATTATGACTTGTCATTGAGGAGAGAGGCGCATCTCACGAGAGATAGTTCAGTGGATTCCAGGAGGAAGACACCAATTGGCTGATTTCGGTGTTCAAAGACACACCCTAGTCACTGGGAAGATCATATAGGTCTTCCATAATTCTTCAGAAATAGTTACACATGGTCCAGCAGCAAGGGCGCACTTATCCAAGGTGAGGGCGCAACTCCTAAGGAGGTTAATTGGATCAGCTTGTCCTATCCGGGAGGATTTCAGAGATTCCCCTCCAACCCTATTGAGAGGAAGGCAAGGCTCATATTTTTTCCGATCCCTCATCAACTTCCGATGGAGGAATCATCTGGGGTGAATTTTCCAAATTTGGAAGTGCGACACTTTTGGCGAACACATTCGGGGTTCCCAAGCGAGAATTAGATCAGATTCAAGGAAACCCTTACAAACCATTACCCAGTATACCAAGGCAATCATTTTGAGATACATCTCAGCCGATTCTGATAGTGGAATCACTAGGGCGCATTTTTCCAGTGAGAGAGGGGCGCATTCCCCCAGGGGGATCCATTCAAGGTCCATACCCACCAGTAGAGGGGCTGGTCAGTTACCAAGCCTGAGAGCTAGAGTAGGGCGCACCATTTGGGACAGTTTCCAGGCCATTCCAAGAGGTATAGCCTCCAGGATGAACTTTCCAGACTTCCAACAATTACCGTATGAGTTGGCATAGTTCCAGCTCATCCATTGATCCCGCGGTGCTCATCTATTATCGGGTATTATAATTTAGTTTTCTTATTGTATTCTGGCTAAGATCCTTTTTTCTTTTGATCTAGCTGAGTGATTCATTTTATTTATCCACATTCGGCCTTTGTACTCCGTAGAGATATCATAATATAAACTTTGCAATCCTTTGTCGCATTTGTTATTTGTATGATCATTTATATGTTGTAAAAGATTAATACTACACACACATTAACAACATTTCCTAGACTAGCCAAGTCAGGAACATTATAGTGGTATCAGAGCTTTAGTCCTTCCAGCCTATGACTAAAGATGGTGAGTGAAGCAGAAGAGCCAGAGGGTCGTGAACATGTAGGTGAAGAATATGTCACTTACAATGGGCGTAGGGAAAGAAGGTCTAGGATTGAATTTCCTCCTTTTCCTCCTAGATTAGAGGAAGATGAAGAGGCACACAAAGAAGCAAAGAGAAGGGCAGAGCGTGAGGCTGAGAGTGAGGCTGAGAGGATACTAGGAGAAAAATATAAGTGACCAGAGGGCAGTGGCAAGGCCCCCATGGAACAAGAGATAGCTTTCATGTAGGTTATCAACGATATGTTAGCTAGTCAGCAGACCATGTCTCAATCCTTGGCACAGGTGGTTGATATATTCGCTAGAGTGGGCACCTCAGACACACAAGCCCCTCATGCAGCACAGGGGAACTGAGGAGAAGGCAGTAGACCCCAGTCACCCACTTGCAAATACACCTCTGCAAGTAGGATTCCCAGACCCTTGTTTCCCAGTTTCCAGAGGGAACCCCCGATAGCAGCACAACTGCCAATAGAACAGAGGCTGCCCACTCATGCAGAGGACATAGAAGACTATCGAAGGGAGTACATAGCATTGGGTCATGACTTCCATCAGGACATGACCCTAGTCAATTACTGTGGAATTAGAATCGGGAACCACCCCAGAGAGCCACAGAGAGGAGGACCGCAATAGCAGCAGGGGCATAACATGGATTTCATCCAAAAATTTCGTAAACTCACCATACCTTCTTTCGATGGATCATCCAAATGCACAACTAGAGATTGGGTACAGAAGCTAGACACATACTACAAGCTCAATCAGATGACCAAGACATAGGCCATCGGTTTCATGATCTTACACTTGGAGGGTGAGGCACATGAGTAGTTGTATCATGGATTGGTTACATTGGGTCACAGTCGCATCACCTCCTATAGGGAGTTCACAGAGAGGCTCATGGAGAGGTTTGATAGGAGGGATCCCGAGATCCACTTCAGGGATCTAGCCCAGTTGATACAAACTGGCATAGCAGAGGCGTTCATCATGGAGTTTCAGTGGGTAGTTATGGCAGTGAGAGATATATCAGAGCTGAGGCTGATCATGTTATTCACAGAGGGACGCACCAAGCCTTTGAGAGGATGGGTGAAGGCATACAGGCCTCCCACCTTGCAGGATGCCATCCTTCGCACTCAAGTTTTGGCAGACTCAGTGCCAAAGACTAAAACCTTTTCCAAACCCTTCGTACCCTAGAAGGATCAAGACAAGAAGCCATTCCAAAGAGAATGGAAGGGCAAGGAGAAGTTGGATGATGATACTAGGTGATATCTTATGAGGAAGAAGCTTTTGTTAAACTGCAGAGACCCTTGGGTCCTAGGCGATAGGTGAATGGGCAAGGGAAAGATTCATTATATTGAGGTGGAAACATATAGTGTGGATAGTGAGGAGGAGGAGGAGCAGGACACTGGATCCACTAGCTCATAGGAGGAGGCAACACATTTAGAGGAGCAACCTCCCCGTATACCACCGACACCGGTAGAGACCATCCTCTAGTAGTCCCATAACTGCCTGAGAAGGATAACAAGAGGAAACCAACAAAGGGAGGAGTCATAACGACCCTTTCTAGTGTTCCTAGGTATGATACCCTCCAGATCAAAGGGACTATTCAGGGGGAAATAGCAATCACCCTGATAGATGGTGGGGCCACCCACAACTTCATCGATGCTTCACTAGTATCGAGATGGGCACTTCAGACAGAGGAGTTTGAGGGTTTTGATGGTGTAGTAGAAGATGGCCACATAGTGGAGTTTCTAGATAGAGTTCCAGACTTGGAGGTAAAGTTAGGCAACTACAGAGTGAGAGACACATTTTATGTGGTTGACCTATCTGACATAGATGTGGTGTTGGGAGTCTAGTGGATGATTACCTTGGGAAAAATCACCACCAATTACCAAACCTTGGAGATGGGATTCAGAGACCATGATGGGAAGAAGGTTGTTCTAAGAGGTATGTCGACAAGAGCACCCAAAAATGTTTCATCCAAGAGGATGGAGAGGATATTCAGACATGGGGAGGTAGCATATGCCACTTAGTGTTTGATCACTACGTGGAAGGATTCAGAGGGTCAACAACAATATCATACAAAGATCAAGAATTTGTTGGGACAACATCAACATGTTTTTTAGTCGATTCCACTAGGGAGACCACCTGATAGGGGGTTTGAGCACACCATTGAGTTGGAAGAGGGGGCCAAACCGATGATCACCCCCCCCTATCATCATCCTAGGAGGTTCAAGGATGAGATAGAGAAGGCAATCAAGGAATTTCTAGCGATGGGACACATCAGACCGAGCAGTAGCCCATTCGCTTCTTCAGTTGTCTTAGTTCTGAAGAAGGATGGCACCATGAGGATGTGCATTGATTACCAAGCCTTGAACAATAAAACCATCAAGAACCGATATCCTATCCCACGCATTGACGAGTTGATGGATGAACTGCATGGGGCAGTTTTCTTCTCAAAGGTTGATCTATGCTCTAGGTATCACCAGATCAACATCCGAGAGAAGGACATAGAGAAGACGACATTTCGATGTCACTTTAGACATTTCGAGTTCCTAGTTATGCAATTTGGACTAACCAATGCACCCGCTACGTTCCATTCTTGCATGAACCACATATTCAATGATCAGTTGAGGAAATCAGTCTTGGTTTTCTTCGACGACATCTTGGTCTACAACAAGACATGGCCAGAGAATATGAGGCACTTGGATGAGGTAATGAGCATCATGAAGGCACAATCATTATATGCCAAATAGTCCAAGTGTGAGTTCGGTATGGCAAAGTTTCTTTACTTAGGCCATATCATCAATGCACAGGGGGTACAGGTGCACCAGGAAAACATCAGGGCCATTATGGACTGGCCAACACCCAGGAACGTAACAAAGTTGATGAGTTTCTTTAGGTTGTGCAACTATTACAGGCGGTTCGTCCGAGGTTTTTCTCAGCTTGGAGCACCACTGATGGATCTTACCAAGCATGGGGCTTTCATTTGGACCAAGGAATCATGGAAATCCTTTGATCACATGAAGGAATTCATGAGCACTTGTCCAGTGTTGGCATTACCAGACTTCACCTTGCCATTTGTACTAGAGTGTGACACATCTGACGAAGGTATTGAGGCCGTTTTGATGCAGGGAGGACACCCCATTGTATTCGAGAGTAGGAATATCAGTCAGACCGAGAGGTTGTACTCCATTTATGACAAGGAGATGTTTCCAATCATGCATGCCTTGACCAAATTCAGACAATATTTGGTGGGAAACAAATTCGTGGTCAAGACAGATCACAACAGCTTGAAGTATTTCCTTGAGCAGAAGGACCACAATGAGTGCCAACAGAAATGGCTAACAAAGGTACATGCATTCAAATAATACATAGAGTATGTCAAGGGGAAGAAGAACATTGTGGATGATGCACTATCGAGGAAACCTGAGACCTGTTCATTGATGGAGATTTCAGTAGATTGGAAATCCCACTTATTAGTGGAATATTCCAAGAACAAGTTCGCTTGTGAGGTGATGGATGGATAGATATAGGATAAAAGGTGTAGGGTCATTGATGATGTCATATTCTACAAGGATAGAGTCTACTTGGTGCTAGATTTGGGGCTTAAGAAGAAGATCCTCATAGCAGTTCATGATTCACCACTAGCAGGCCATCAGGGGTTTTTCAAAACCTACAAACAGATCAGGGAGAGGTTCTCATGGAAGGGACTCAAATAGGACATTATGAGACACGTCAGTGAGTGCATGACTTGTCAGAAGAACAATTCAGAGCATGCTCTTCCAGCATGACTACTTCAGTCACTCCCCATTCCAGAGCAGAAATGGGAGAGTATATCGATGGACTTCCTCACAGGCCTACCCAAGGTCCAAGGTAAGGACTGTATCTATGTAGTAGTCGACATATTGACCAATTTTTCTCACTTTTATGTCATACTGACAGAGTACAACACAATTCATGTAGCCGATATATTCTTTAGGGAGGTCTTCAGACTTCATGGGTTGCCGAGGAACATCATCAGTGACAACGACAGTCGGTTCATGGGGATATTCTGGAGAGAGTTGTTTTGGTTGGTGGGGACAAAGCTGAGACAACCCAGCACCAACTATCACCCTCATACAGATGGGAATACCGTGATTGTCAACTAGTGGGTTGAAGTATATTTGAGGAACTATGTAGGTGGACAACAAAGAACATGGGTAAAGTGGCTACATCTAGGAGAGCATTGCTACAACACCACTTTCCACATGTCCATTGGTATGACACCCTTCCGAGCATTGTATGGATATGATGCTCCCACTTTGGTAGACTTGGTTTTCAGGGAGAGTGGAGCTCCCAAGGCCAAGGATTGGATCATAGAGAGTCAAAAGATTCTCAAGTTGTTGAAAGAGAACCTGCAGACAACACAAAACCAACATAAGATGAGTGCAGATAGGCACATGATAGAGCGCATATTTGAGGTTGGGGATTTCATTTTCTTGAGACTCCAACCTTACAGACAAACATATTTGAATAAGAGTGGGGCCAAGAAGCTCAAGCCCAGATTTTATGGCCCTTACAGGATCATGCGCCGAGTAGGCGAGGTTGATTATGAGTTAGAGATTCCAGAGGGGAGAAATATTCATAACGTGTTCCAAGTATATTTCCTCAAAAAGGTAGTGGGACAATTCATTAGCACATCAGAGGAGATTCCCCCATTGGATAAGGAAGGACAATTGGAGTTGGTTTCGGAGGAGGTTTTGGAGTTCTGGGAGCGGAAACTGAGGAGCAGGGTAATCAGAGAGTGTTTGATTAGATGGAGAGGGCTTCCAGTAGAGGATGCTACTTGGGAGAGTGACCAGGTGTTGTAGCACCCTGGACTAGTATTTCTTGAGGACAAGAAATTTTGGGAAGGGAGGACTGCAATGTCCCTTTCCAAATAAAATCTACAGAGAGGAGGCTTAATGGTCTAAACTGCCTTGTTAGACTATAGCCAGGGCTAGAAAAGGGGTAAATAGGGTTACTAGAGGTCACTCCAGTAAAAGGTGTTATGTTCGGAAAGTCACATTGAGCTAAAAATGCTTAAAACTGATTTTAAGCCATTATGAGCTAAAAATAGAACAAATGAGCTAAAATTAGAAGTCAATAGTGAATTAGGGTTTCAACA
>SNQJ01S0066986.1:15413-25522 GCA_010110895.2 Picea sitchensis | reverse complement strand
GTGTATTTGATGCATGATTGGTACATATTTGGTCCTTGGTTGATGCACTCATTGATGGTACAGGTTGGTGCATGGTTGATGCACTTTTTTATGGTATAGGTTGATTACAAGTTGTTTGGTACAGGTTGTTATAGGTTGTTTGGTGCAGGTTGATTGGTACATGTTTATAGCAATACATCTCATAGTGATAGTGTGACAGTGGTTCCATCATTCTACTTCTATGTCAGGGTGGCTGGACGGGGCAAGGACAGGTGGTTGTAGCCACCTTCTCAAGATGTTAGGTACGATCGCCGATCAAAATTTTAGTATTTTGATAGATCGAGGTGCTACAAAGAGATTTATTTCTAGTGCAACACTAAAGAAAATTAAGGTAAAGGTAGTCGAGTATGACGATTTCAGATACGTAGAAATGGCATCTGGTGCCAAACATAAATTTGGAGGAAACGTTACGGACTGTAGAATTAACTTGGGAGATTTTCTAACAAAGGTTGGCCTATATGTCACGATCTTAGGATCTTATGACATAGTTGTAGGCATGGACTGGTTGGAATCGCATGATGCGATACTTAACTATAAGAAAAAATGGTTAAGTTTGATGGATTATTTGGGGCAGAGTAGAGTGATTATAGGAAAAAACCAGGGGGTGTCTCTCAGTTTTATTTCTTCCCTACAATTACAGAAGAGTATGCACAAGGGATTCAATCTATATGCTATCTTAGTGCTAAACGAAAAGGGCGATGTAGAAGGAAAATAATACCTTCTTGTAGTAAAAGAGTTTGCAGACGTATTCCAAGAATATTTGTCAATTTTACTTCTTGAAAGAGAGTTGGAGTTTACAATAGAATTGAAACCTAGAACTGAAATGATAGCGAGAATGCCTTACCAGATGTCAATTCTTGAATTGCAGGAGTTGAAAATGGAATTGAAGGAGTTTTTGGATTTTGTACTTATACATCCAAGAGTATCGCCATGGGGTGTACCAGTTATTTTTTTTAGAAATAAGGATGGGTCGTGGAGGCTTTGTATTAACCATCATCAATTGAACAAAGAAACGATCAAGAACCAGTATCTATTGCCAAGGATAGAAGATTTGTTTGATCAGATGAAAAGAAAAATATTAGGTTATTGGCTTCAGGAGAGATAGTTTTTATTCCAGGGATCCTTGAATGATAAAAAGGTGAAGCTTCACTTATACTAGATTCAATAATTTCTATTTTAAAAATATCATCACCAAATTATTTTAAACGAGTATTAAATTTAGGACTATATTCATAATATTTATCTTCAAAAAATGAAATATCTTCGATAATAGGAATACCTGATCTTGAAGAGTCGGCATGTTACTTCTTCCATGATTAAGAGATATTTTTCTTGGAGTCTAAATGTATTTGAATTTATTTTGGGTTTGCATTTCCCCTTGTATGTATTATACCTACTTCAATTGTGATTTATGAAGCGAAGAAACTTACTGTTTTTGGAGTCACCTTTCCTCATATCTTATGAATTGAATATATTCTTGAGCTAAAGTTTCTCAAGAGAAATTTAGTTCATCTTGTGCTATGGTTGTCTGCAGAGTCAAACTATATAACAGATTCAAGATACTTCTTTGATTGTCAATCCCAAAAAGAATATGAGGTTGTACGAGGTTAACAAAAGTCATTTAAAACCAAATGGAGTCTCCCTAATGAAATTTGTTTTATTAATATTCAATTTAAAACAAAAAGGTTTATTGTTTGGTTCTTGTTGATCATCGAGAAGAAAAACTATCATTTGTCATTTCCCAAGGAATAGAAATTATTTTCTTCATTCCCCTACAACGACGCCAAGTCAAATGTTGTTCCTCGAGTTGTTTCTCATATAGAAATAATTCCAAGGCACCCTATGGAGGAAAATATCCCCCCCTCTCTAGGATTTACTGAAAGATTTCAACAGCTAGAGGAGGTAACCCTCAATATGGAAATTTGCTAAAGATTTTGTCTTCAAACAATTAAAGAGAATGAATTTTATGAAACCCAAACTTTGTTTCAAAATCAGGTTCTAAAATAACTCAAGAGAAAAAGAAGTTTGAAATTTACAAGATAAACCACAATTATCATGTAATAATAAATGCAAAGGGCACCATATTCCCATTTAATTATCTTTTTAAGATAATTTTGAAATAGATTGGATAGATAAATGAAAAGGATGAATGTACAATCTCTTAAAGATAATATATATCTATTAATTGACTATTTTTAGAAAGAAAGGAAGAACTGATTCCTCAAATTAAAAACAAAAACAACTTTCAGAAATTCTCTAACATGACATTAAAAATACTTTCACGTTCATGATAGAACAGTAGTAAATATTGTAAAATGAAACCACAAAATCAGACAAATTGGAATATCACATAAAATTGCAAACATAGAAATTCATAATACTCAACAAATGGCGTACTTTCTAAAATTCAACTAATTGAAATCATAAACCATTATGACAAAGTCATTATGAAAATAATTCTTAAAATTATTTCTCGAAGTTTTAGTGTCTTCATGAAAAACATAGTAACAACAATGTTGATAAAACAAGGGATGAATCCTTTGTGTAAGAAAAACATATAACTACAGAAATAAAAGAAAGTCCAAGATCGATAAAACTATTGAAGCATGTTCTCTTGATCATTATTACAAGATCAATATTACAAAAACCCCTTCTTGTTGTTGAATTCTTCTCTTTATACTCCTTTCTTAATTGTTTCCCAAAATAGAATTAATGGAGAAAGTGGATCCCTTTTTCTTGGGAGAACTATCATAAAAAAAATTGTAGCACGTGTAAAAATATATTATCCTTTTTTGGCTTATTTATTGTTGGTCTTTGTGTTGAGGTATATGTAGGAGGTATGAATAACATAGAATTTAAATTCAATGAGGAAATGGGTGTTGATGTGGAAACTAGAGCTAAATTGGAAGTTGATGTCGATAATAAAGTTATTGTCGACGTAAAAGCTATTGTTGATATCATCATTTGAGATGGAGTTTTGATTGTCAGTAAAGGTGTTTTGTTTCTCAACTTTTCAATGTTCTTCCATTCAACATCATTTGGGGTTTTTTACGCGGTCATTTTTCTAGTGGTGATGTCCAACTATGTGAAAATATCGAAGTTTGTAGCAAGAAGACTTCTCTAAATTTTCATCAAAGTACATAATATCAAGAAATATTTAAACAATTTTTCATAAATAATTTGTCCCTTAATGGGGACCTTTACATCTTGGAATTGTTCATCATTTGATCTTTGTTTTTCCAATCCTTCCTCATAATGTTCTCTGGAAATTGACCACCCATCTTCAATCCATGGAATTGGAAGTCCCAATGAACATTCCTTTAAGAATAGATTTTTGAAATCATTCACAAAATCTTTGGCTGCTTGGATTCTATGCTGAGAAGTTAATATTAGTTTATGCTTGATATTCACTAGCCCTGCTAACATGGTGAAATTTGTTTTGTCTTTGTTGCCTAATAATATTAAATCCTTGATTGTTTTACTACTAACAAATTTATCACTTCATTCATAATTTGTACTTTATCCTCTAACTATTTCTATTATTTGTTGATCTTTATTTTTCTGCATCTTGGGGGATCTTCAATCTCTTCCACCACATAAAAATGAGTCTTTAACTATTGCATTACATTTTTTATTTGGTCCCAAATGCAATGTTTTTCTCCTACTAAATATTTCTTTGCAACAATTTTTTTTTCATACTCTTTGCAAGTTTTCAAACTCAACAATTTGAACACTTTTTGAGGTATAATTTTATTCTTTTGATCTATGATAGAATAATTTTTCTCAATCAATGCATTTATTGTACTCATTTTCTCTTTCAATTCTATACTAGTTCCAAGTCTTTGAATCAATCACATGTTTTTCCTGTCTGACTTCCTTTGTCTAGAATTTCCATAACTGAATCAATTTCTTTGACTATGTCATATTCAATATTTATCACTAAATATTCTACCAGAATGTCCTTCATGAGATCCATGGGAGAACTATATTTTTTTTCCATATCCAATATCTAGTGCTGAAGCAACTGTTGAACTTCAAACCATGAATTTTTGTTTGCTAAGATTTATCTGGTTACATCTAAGTGATGGACATAAGATTGAGGAACAACTCCATGTTTCATGTTAGAAATAACATGGAAAGGATCATATCGCAAAGGATCATCCAATTAAGAATTGAACTTCTTTATAATGCTTTCTACAATTTCCAAAGTTGATTTATCATTTACCAAGAAATAGAAAATTTCTGCTGGAAGTTGAAGAAGAGTCTTTTTAGACTTTGAGGAAAAATTAAGGTAGTTAGAGATTAATATTTTCCATATTAATTCTAATGAAAAAATTATGTGAGTAGGGAAAATAGGTGATCTATATGGTTGAAACGCAACCCCATAAATTCTTATGATAGTTTAATCTTCAAAAATATACCAATCCAGAAATCGTATTTGTTGTCCTAACTGTAGATAATTTCTACAGTCGGGGAAAATTATTAGAGGAGACAAATAATTTATAACCTCCCTTCTATCCTTGGTCCATCAGAGCATTGGTCCATTCAGTACCATGAATAGTATTTCCCTACTGATCTATTTTATTTAGGTTTAAAGAATCAAAACAAGAAGTTTGTTGTTGCGTCAATAAATAAATTAAGTATGAATGATATATAAAGATTTTCCAGTCTTCAAAATAAGTTATTTTTTCATGAATGTTGTCTAAAACGTATTATGCAAAATTAAACTTGGCTCTTTTTTAAATTTTTAATAGGAAACATAAAATGGAAGCATCCACTAATGTGTCATTGTTATACCCAAGGAATAAACAAATCATGGTTATGATTTCTTTGACTGAATATTTATACAATAATGAGCTCATAGGAAAATGTGATTCAACCCCATCTGGTGTAATTACCCAATATGTCATAGAAACCAATCTTTCTGATATCGGTAGCGAGCTAAACTCGATGGATAAATCATATTCATCTATTTTATCCCCACTTTTAGATAATGATAACATTTATGACATAGCTTTCTTTGAAATCATTCAATTGCTTAGGGGTTGTAAATACCTTGGTGGAAAATGTCGATGCAACTTCTAAGATTCTAAATCTTGATTTTTCAACATTTGTTTTGGCCTTATCCATGGTAATAAGTGTTCAAGATGTGAATTTCACGTGAGTGTAACTCATGAATTTGTTGGACTCTATTTTTCATCTTTCCATGAATCTGAACCTATAACACCAGAAATAGATTAGGTTTATTCATAACTTGGAAAGATAAACCTGTATGGGTCATTTTTATTTTTATTTTATCTCTCTTGCTCATGATCTTGTTGGTTTTTTTTTCCTGATTACATATTTAATTTTTTTGGATGAAGAACCCATCCACTAGAGAGACAGGTTGCACACTTATCGACATTTATTTTTCCCAATATTCTATTTGATATGTAATCTCAAATTCATAGTTTATTTTCTTGGAACACTCTTGGAAAATTTAGAATATGAATATTATGGATTTACCCATCACAAAAAAAATCAACTTATTACTGATTAGAAAACATATTTTACTCACTTCATTCAATTATGGTTTTTAATTGTATTTTTCATTTGTAATCAAGGAATCAATCAATCTTGGTTGATTATGAGATTGTTTGTATCTTAACTACTTCCATATTCATAATGATTTCCTCTTTCCCCTCACAAGGTTGAAGACAATCATACAAAGGTTTTACATTATCATCATTAATGACAAGAGGAAATAAATACCTTGGTGTCAGATGTTGGTGATTT
Source organism: Picea sitchensis (assembly GCA_010110895.2). Taxonomy (NCBI): domain Eukaryota; kingdom Viridiplantae; phylum Streptophyta; class Pinopsida; order Pinales; family Pinaceae; genus Picea; species Picea sitchensis. Next base: position 19,708 of record SNQJ01S0066986.1, on the reverse strand, counting down.
TTGAATCATATTTTTATTTATCATTTAAGCATGAAAAAGGTTTGTTGGTGGAAAGGTATCATTAGAAGATAGACAAAATTAAACATTTATGGTTCTACTTGGATAATTGGATTGATTATGATTGCAAGAACAAGATAATGTGTGCAGGGATCCAAATTCTACAACAATCAACAACACTAAATATTGTGAGAAAGAACATACTGCTTATTTCTTAGGAAGAAGTCTATTGTAAAATGGCTTGTGCAACCACCAACTCATTATTTTTTCTATTTATATAAAAGAAACTTAGGGAATTTTTAATCTAGACTTGGATTATCATAATCTTTTGCAACTTTTTAGAATTAATCAACCAAAATTTCACCAACTAAGCAATATATCTGAAATCTGTTCCCATTCATGTATTCTGAGTTTGGTTTCTAATCTAATCTTAAACACATTCCATGGAACAATTAATATTTGGAGTCCTTTTCATTGCATAATTTTTATTTTTGATGACCTCCATAATTGTATTATCCCATATTTTCCTCATCATATTGAATCATTTGAATCTTTAGGATTAATAATTATCTTCTATGGCAAAGATAAATTGATGCTTTGGTGAAATATGTCACTTGTAATTTTTGTTGTTGAAAAATTAAAATTTTTCAAATGTGCAAAGGACTTTCTCATGAAAATAAAATCAACCCAAGGCTGATGTAGACTTGGAACCAAAGATCACACCCCTAACAAATCTAGGCCAACTACAAGAAAACTAATGAATCAAGGGGACTTAAGAAAACCAACCCTCTTGGGGATACCAAGTCCCCAAAATATTTGTCCAAAAATGTGTGAGGAACAATTACAATAACCCTCACATAACAAAATTGACCGGTGAAAATACCCTTTATTAAGGAGAGCACCCTCTAAGGGAATTGGAACAAGGATTCAACATCTGCCCCAGGTACTGCAGGAGCTTCCCACATGAAGTCACCTATGTAGGTACCTAATAAAAGCCACTAATGTGAACACCTCACAATCAATGACTGGGAGAACATTCAAAGGTTTGATCACACATGTGGGAAGGGAAACTAAGCCAAAAGCTTTGAAATAAATACCTCTCAAAGAGGTGTAGCCACAGTCGAAACCACCGTACATGTAGTAGTCGAAGTAGTATAGAAAATACCAAGACTATAAGAGAGGGAATATCACCCTACATACCCTAATTTCACCTTGTGCTTTAATCCTGTGTTAGAGGCTCTTCCCGACAAACTCATTGTGACAATGGATATACTCTCTCTTTAATGACATCTAGGTTTCATTTTGTGGCCTTGATGAGTTTACTCTCATATCTTACATGAATTCCCTAAATGCCTTTGATAATGTTGGCCTGCTATCAAGAAAAAGGGTCTAATTCATTTTATATTACAAAGTCTTTTTCTTATGGCTATTATTATTCAAGGGAAATGAATGAAAATTCAATGATGTACTGTCAACTCTTTCCAATCCAAAGCTATACAATGAAGTGCAATAATGCAATCTTTTCACTTTCAATGTGTGCTAGCCAAGGAAGGTAAGAAGACATTTCTTTGCAATATTTACAATGACATAAAAATCCTCACAATCATAGAGAAACCATGCAAGAAAAGATGAGAATCCAAGCAATATCCTTCAACCAAACATAATGATGCAGTTTGTTCTTCAAATGCTCAAAAGATTTATGCAATAGATTTTTTTTTTCCATTTTTAATTGAGATACAAAAAAATTCTTAAACTAATCAAGAAAACCCAAATTTTAAACCAAAACCCAACAAAAATCAAGCAAGGGCTATAGGATATGGATAGTGATGCGTAAAAGCATAGTCTGATGTCTCTACTAGAATCAAGACAAAAACTTACAAGGTGATCTAGTAATGCAAACCAAATGAAAAAGGCACTCACTAACCAGATGTAAAAGGACCAAAGACTTGCAACCAAATATGAAAGGATCTATTCGGGATGCTTGCTAGATCAATAATATAATAGATAACTAGCCTACATAAGAAACAAAACCCAACAAAACACTCAAAAAACCTCAAATTAACTTTATATGCAAATGGAAAAAAGAGAGGATAAAATAGAGAGGTGATCGAGGTTATCAAAACACTTATAGGATCATAAGAATAAGTACATGTAGATATAATCAATGAAAATTAGAGAAATATGAAAAAAAATCACCTACAAGTCTGGTCACAACCCAACAAGTATGCAACTAACAACTGTCTGTAGGTAGTCACAACCCAACAAGTATGCATCCACTGATAGATATCTTTGGTATGAACTACTCAGGCATGCTTATCTATAAAAATTAGGAAAAAATCATAGATATGACCCATATCTAAAATACCTTCTCCTTGAAGGAGTGCCAAGGAAGATAACAAACTACTCAGATTTTTTAGAAACTAGAAAAGCAAGGGGTAAATCAAACTAGAGAAGAGTCAAAGATTATTCCCTACTGAAGTCGTCGGTTCTATTATGGATAAAATCATCCTACAGATAATCCATGCCTCCATTAGATATGTCCTTGATCTAAGATAGACAGTGAGGCTAGACTTCTAAATAGTTTTCCCTAGATATTGAACAAAATATTTCCTTTTTATACTAAGAGAGGGTAGAGTGGCATACCTTTTCAATGAAGGTTTTCCTCGCGTGTCCAACTAATGCAACTCCTGAGATCCATCTCTAGATACTATGATTCACTTCTTGCACATAAGAAACAAATAAATACCAATCTACAATTTATCTGAGCATTAGGAAAATAACAATTTTAGTTCAATTCTAATCTTATTTATTCTAGGAGAGATAAGATCTATCATTCATCATTGAATACAAATAGCATGAGAGGGGAAAATGATATATATATATATATATATATATGGAAATGGAGAATTGCATCATATTATACCTCAGATGAAATATGTGTTCCTCCTTGTTCTCTTGACTTTTGATCTTCCTCGGATCTCATTGAACCAAGGAAAAATTGATGGGTTGAACATTGTAGAGAAGCTCCTATGAAAATCCAATAGCATGTACTTGGAAATGCTTCTTCCCCCTCTTTCTAATAGAATTTCCTTCCTTATATAGATTGATGGAGGAGCTTAGGACATATTTCTATATCTCTAGGACTTAGGGAACCTTAATTGGATTGAGAGTTCCTAAGATCCCACCATGTAAAAAACAACTCATATAGTTTTGATCTCTTCGTGAATCACCAATTATATAAGGATATAGGGGAGTTCACGACCCAACAATACTATGAATAGTGATCGTTCACAAGTGAAAAATTATGCATCTAGCGACCGATCACAGTTTTTGAGAAAGTTCAATCGCGACAATCCTCATAATGAATGAAATCCAAGGTAGAAGAGTGTGTATCAACATAACATCATCAATATGTCCTTCCTGAGACCCAAGGGTGGAAAATAAGGCTGTAGCACTAATGTCTTGTCATATTTTTGGCCAATAGAAATAATTGTAAAGTATTGATACTATATTATCCATACCAAAGTGCCCTACCACCCAACTATAATGTGTTTCCCAAATTAGATTTACATGTTTTCTCGATGGAATAGAAATATGGACCAAATAACACATAAGTGCATACTGGATGTGAAAGTCTACAACTTTTTTAACTTGCACCTAGTGTTTGATATATAGCATGGAAGTCAAGGTAATTTTCGTACAATTTCAACCACCTAGAGGTCTCATGCCCATAGGAGTTAAGAAATACGGTTATCACCAAAACTAGGGTATGGTTGATGCAATTTGAAAAACGATTTATGATTCCCTTGTTGTAATTAATGTTCAAGTGGAATTGTTGTAAGTACATGGACCACTTCTGATAGTGGTGATTCTGTAACTTTCCTTGTGTGTTCATGAATTTAAGAGGCTAGTGATCACTATGGGTGAGCATTTCCTTTCCTAGAATGTAATTATTTTTCCTGAAAAATGAAATACATCTCCTTGTCATAGGTGGGATACTTGAAAATAGTACTAGAGAGTGTCTCATTGTGATAGGCCACTAGATGTCCATGTTGAGTGAGGACTACACTGATAGCATAGTTGGAGGCATATATCTCATTATAGAATGGCTATTGTAGGCCTATTAGAGTGAGGACTAATGTTGAGTAGAGGTGATATTTGAAATCCTCAAATACTTTCTATTTGTGAATCAAACCATGAAAATGTGGATTTATCTCTAGCTTTCGTTACTTGGATTAAAGGTCAAGTGATATGAGAGAAACCAAACATGAACCTACAGTAGACGTTCACAAGGCCCG